>OX420935.1:25900265-26139879 GCA_949091785.1 Polymixis lichenea
AATAAATATAGTAATCTTTAACGCGTAAAAATATAATGAATTTATAATGAATAATAATGTAGGTAAATAATAATATTGTCAAACCATCCTCATTTTTTTTTGCTTAGCCTAGCCTAGACTAGCCTTCGAAGAGCCAGAGCTGGATCGAAAGTTTTTACTTTCTGTAGGTTCCCATTTTGTTTGACAAAATATTAACTACTTTAATTTCATACGAAATAAAGCTTGTAAATACTTAGATATACATAAAGTATTATTATTTACAAACAATTTTTTGCTCTGCCGGTAACGATCATAGCGGGGGGTGGTGGGTTCGGAAAATGGGCACACGTCCGACCTCCAACACGTTCCGCTTAGGACTAAACGACACGGAGCGCACGCATGTAAAGATAAAAACACTGGATTCTAGATTTGTTATAAATGTATTTTCATAGTCCATATTATGACGGCCGGATTTCATCATATTTTTTACGACCTTTATTATGGTATAAGTTTTATTGTTCAAAATCTTATTTAGCTCAAATGAAATAAGAATCCGATCACCATTTAGACTTGTCTTTGCGATTTAATTGGATGCAGTAAAGTGCAAGTAATCGTGTATCGCATGGCCGGAATATCTAGCTCAAGGTGTGAACTATGTAACATATTTGTTTTTTTTTTTTTATCCGGTTTATCTACTTATAAAACCCCGCCTTAAGCTTTTCATTTAAATCAACATTTGTTTGGCGTGAAGTCAGGATGGAGATAAAACATGGTGTTTTCAATGGGGTTAATCACTGATGTTTCTTTCTGTACACAGCCGGATGTTTGGGTGTTATTTTCCCCAATGGATGCGAAAAAGTTATTAAAAATGTTAGCTACTTATTTAAGTTCACTTACTGAGTTTGGTGTTTGTAATGTTATATTTTAACAATGTTCCACATGGCTTTAACTTTATTTGTTGATTTATTCATGTTATTTATGTTATGTATTTTTTTGCCGTTGTGACAGATTTTTTTATGGTTTTTTTCATAATTCTTATCGTATTTCGTAAATATTGAATTATTAATTTTTGACTAAAGAATAGTCTTTTATTTTCACAAGATTGTTTAATACCAACGGCCAGCCAGAAATAATTACGTTTTGTTTTTAGTTTAAGGATACATTTCGGGATACATGCATCTAAGATATCTATCAGAGTTTTATGGAACGACGGATAGTTCTCATCGACATTTTTATTCGGCTGTATAATATCGTCCCAGTTTAGTCTTTAGTTTGTATTTGAATTTTTGAATGTTACTTCTATTAAATAGATTTTTACTCAATACTCAATACTCAAATTTTATTTGCATTCCACAATGTGTACTTAGGTGGTAAATTAAAAATAGTGATCATTATGGACCCTGTCGGGCACAGCAAAAAATAGTAGGAGAGAGGAAGCAAACCAAAAAAAATGTTCACTTTCTTGTTCCTGTTTCATATGTATTATTGTTCCACAGAGGTCTGAAAAGCCTAATTCTTCGACGGTCGTGTACATTTTATTATCATTAAAGTTTGTAAATATCCAATCTAAGATGTTGACGTGGTTTGAGAGATACGCGTAGGCTCTTTTATATATTGTACAAACTTAAACTCTAATATGAGATCGATCAATTGGTTGGTTTTAACGCTATTTTCTAAGGAATTTATGTTAAGATCTCCTATTGTGACGTAAAATTTTTGGTATTTATTGTTTACACCTACATTTCATTATTTTTTTATTTATTTTTTTGTAATTTATTTTCTGGTGTACAATAAAGCTTATATAAATAAATAAATAAATATTTGTATTAGCCGACTAATGAAAATTACTTCCTCTCTTCTATTCCAGTACATGGTAACTATTACCAGATTTTGCTTTGGTAGCTTACATGCACATCCTCCTATACAATATTCAATTGTCATATCTTTAATATCACTACACTCTATATATTCTACACTGTCCTCTAAAATAATACAGACTCCGCCACCACAACGAGATCGGTAGCAATACAATGCTGCAGTTTTATATCAACTAAATTGCACAGTTTCCAATTTATCTTTGGTGAGCCAAGTCTCGCACATGCATATTGCTTTGCTTTGTAGGTGGGTTGATCATTGATGAAAGCCTCTAGAAGGTGTTGCTTGTTATAAATGCTCTGAATAGTTTGGAACAAAATTTTACATTGTTGGTCTGGGTTTTCGAAATGTACGAAATGTACGATCGTCGCTATCTTCATTTATATTATTTTGAGTTTGGTTCTGTTCATTATGTACTTGTTGATTGTTAGTGTATATGTTAGACTGCTCCTCCTGCACTTCTTTTCTTTTACCTTCTACAAACAACTGATTGTATCTTATTATTGCATACTAGATGCCCGTCCTGGCTTCGCACGGGTGGGATCCCTATTTTTTTTCGTTTGACCATTTTTTCATGTTAATATATGTATAGCCTATGACACTCACAAATAACGTGGCTTTCTATTGGTAAAATAATTTTCTAAATCGGTTCAGTAGACCCAGAGATTACCTCCAACAACCTTACACACTTTACCTCTTTATAATATTACTAGCTTTTGCCAGCGGCTTCGCCCGCGTGGAGGTCGGTGTATTATACATATAAACTTTCCTCTTGAATCACTCTATCTATTAAAAAAACCCGCATCAAAATCCGTTGCGTAGTTTTAAAGATTTAAGCATACATAGGGATATAGGGACAGAGAAAGCGACTTTGTTTTATACTATGTAGTGTTTGGGGAAGACGGATAGGTGATTGGGTAGGTTTATATTTTTTATTATTTCCATACATTTAAGATATTATTGTTTGTTGCATTATGTATAAGTGAAAGTTAAGTGCACTAATAAACTTAATGTGTAATAGGTACTATTTGTTCTGTTCCCACAGACAAACCGTGCAAACGGTTTTCTGAGGCATAGTTCTTATGTTAAGATTTTTTTAAACTTGTTTTTTGATAAATAAATAATATAATAATGTACATATTTATTAAAGTCGCTTTTTTGTTTGTCTGTGTGACGACGGCTACGATATTTTTAACAACACAATGGATGTTAAATTGGTGCAGTTTTAACCACCATTAGTGAATTTGTAGTTTATTTCAGAAGTTATGTTTTAATAAATTTGTAATCAACTCAGACATAAAGATCAGAAATCTCGATAACTTGATATGTCGCCATTGCACCAGTGTGACGCAGGGGCGTGTCGCTTGTCCTATTTCTGTGACTAATAACTAATCTACTGTCACTTTCAATCAACACACCTGTTAATATCTTGTCGTGAATATCTATGGCTCAGCTCGGCCGCTTACGCCGTCAGAAAAGTAAGACAATACACTGACGTTGATACAGCTCGGTTAGTATATTTAAGTTATTTTCATAGCGTTATGTCCTACGGCATTCTGCTGTGGGGTAAAGCGGCTGACATTCAAAATATTTTTGTTCTTCAAAAACGAGATGTTCGTGCAATTTACCAACTAGGTGCTAGAGTTTCTCTGAGAATTTTTTTAAAAGATATTGGTATTCTCACGGTGGCATCACAATTCATCTTCGCTAACATCTTATACATTAGGCAAAATATACACTTATACACTAAAAACAGTGATACTCATAATATTAATACTAGAAATAAGGACAAACTACGTGCTCCCTTTCACCGGCTTCATAGGGCTCATAACTCATTTGCTGGGCTTGGTATAACCTTCTATAACAAGCTTCCTTCTTCTTTGTTAGATTTACATTTTAATGCGTTTAAAGCGAAAGTAAAATCAAATCTTTGTTCGAAGGCATACTATTCTATCAACGACTACTTAAACGATAAGAATTGTTGGTCGCTGTGATTAACTCAAGACAACGTTTATGTTCTTTCACCAGAATTAGCTTAACTACTGACAGGTCATATGAATTACTTCATATCATTGTTTATTTAACTTGACTGCATAAACCATTTATTTTTTTTATTTTTATTAATTAAATTTTCATTTATCGTTGAATGATGGTTATATGCTATTATTGTATAGAATCAAGTTCTTCCAACATAACAGACAGCTGTGCTGCTGGGGAGTTTGTTGCGCCACTTCTTCTTCCCAGCTAAAGCACTAGGAAGTGGTGAAGGGCGGGCTTTTTGGGGGGACTGTCTTATGTAATTTTGACGTTCAAAAAGTGCTGACTCTCAGCCTAGTTTGAATAAATGACTTTTGATTTTGATTTTGATTTTATGACATTGTCTTAGCAAGTTACTTGCTAAGAGGATATTGTAAAGAGTATTGTTAAGTCATACATAAGTCATTTATTCATTTTTGTTTAACATAGGTAGGTACAATAATGTTGATATATAAAGATTGGTATTAAGAGTGCGCTATAATGTATCAGAGGAGGTGAGGAGTCGAGTCGCAATCGTAACTCATGTGTTGGCGAAGTGCGAAGGCCTCAGTTAGCGTATTTTTGGTAGATCTAGATAAAGCCAAGGACAAGCTGAACACGCATGAGGTCGGTCTTAACGAGAACCCTTTGTCCAAAGCACGCTTACTTGATGTTGGTGCCTTACGTAATATTACCACTTTGTCACGAAGCTTACGAATTACTTAATGCCTCGCCGTTAAACAGTACCTACCTATTTAATTTATTTATCATTTCATATTATATCATATTGTTGTATGGCGTATTTTGTCAGCCCAGTAAGTAGGTATTCCGGTGCCACTTACACGGACGGCATTCTCGTCAGCGTTCATCAAGTCCTCCATGGCTGCAGGAGGTAGGCATGCGGAACAAGATGTGAGGTGTGTCATTGGATATCATACCTACAATATTTGATTTCTGAATCCTCAATGATGACTTGAACTTCTTCTTTGTCGGTAAAGGATCTCTGTAACTCACGTTCGCTTATTATTATTTAATAAACCATATCTCCAAATCGTAACACGACGCTTGGTAAATAGTTGAATACGTTCCATAACCCGTCCATTACTGGGTCCTGAGTCAGACCACCCCGCGCGCACCACCACTCGACCGCTCTTACGCTTCCCGCACCCAGCGGTCCTTCACCAGGGCCCTGTTTAATAAACGTTACAAATTGTAAATTGTAATTGTATTTTACAATTTACAATTACACAAGTTTCTGTTTAATAAAGAATACAATTTACAAATTTATCATGATGGAAAATGGACAAAATTGTAAAATTGTACCTACAATTTTACATATTTCTGTTTAAACATTTTCTCTTTACAGGTGACAATTTACATATTTGTATGGAAACCCGTTTTATTGAACGCATACTTGTAATTACAAATTTACATATTTTGTAAATTGTAAAAAGAATCCGACAGGTGGCAAAAAAAAGACCTTGTGTCAGAATTTTACAATTATGTACGTTAATGGGTGAAGAAATTTCATTAAACAACTACGAGTAGTAGTGGAAGTAGCGATAGTGACAGTAATGATGATGACTATGTGAGTGAACGGCAACGGTGAGTTTTTCGTAAAAAGATAAACTTTACTTTTGAAGTGACAGATTTCACGTTCAACTTATATTTATTAATAATTTTAAGATCATTACCATTTCTATAATAGTGGCTGGCAAATTATGGTAATGACAGGAACGGTAACGATATTTTTGTACTTTCTTTAGATTTACTCCCTTATTATCTACAATACCAAAGTATTTAATATTTTAAAACTATTTGAACTCGGTTATGATTATGTTGGCATATAAATACTCCAACACAATAAGTAATTTTATCTTAAAAGCGCGAATGGTAATGAAAAAAGAACTTACAAAACTTAAAATCTCGTGCTGATAAAATTAAAAAAAAAAAGCTGCGCAGTTTCATCTTGTTCAACGCTCGTTGGTCGAAGTCTGAGGAGCACCTTGAGCACCAAGCGCGGAATGAAGTACAAGAACTTCGCTCGTTTGTACTCGTATATCTACCGGCGGTTTTCCCTATTTCAATCTGCATGAATGGTAATGAGTTTTTTTTTTTTAACAAGATTGTTTTGTCTCCGTTCACGTAAGTAGCAATCGTAAATAACTTTATATTTAAATAGTTTTATAGCTTTATGTGTACTTTAAACATGGGCTATTTTATTGCTTTTTATACTTAAATAGCCAGTTACAAAAACAAAATCTAAATCTGATGGCAAATATACCTATTTAACTCACCTCAATAAAAAAATATTTAGTCGCTTAACGGGGGGTTATCCGAAATTGCCTGTTTCAGAATTAAGATTAAATGATCCAATTCGTATATTTAGGCCCTGGAAAAAAATTATGTTATAGATAGATCCTTGTTTGAGGGAAATTAAAGGTTCAAAACACGATTCATTGCAATTTGCTCGATCAAAAAAAAAATCCGAAGCCGGGTCGACTTCGAAACCATTTTCCGTCTCATTTCCTAATAACAGCACAAAATTTTGTAAAAATTGTATGTACAATAAGGGAATCATATTTAGGAGGGAAATTAAAGGTTGAAATTTTTAGTTTAATACATTTTTTTTTGAACAAACTGAAAAACAGTAAATCGGGCCAAATCGGCTTGCGCTCAGAGTCCTGCGGGACGTCATAGAGGGTGGACCTGTGTCAAAATTTTCAAAAACTCGCTCACCCTGCGCCTGTACAAAAGATCGAATAAAATAATAACAAATTAAATTATGAAATCGGGATAACTCACAAAAAATATCTTGTAATTATATTATAGTTTTAATTCATAAAATTGTTTTCGAAAATGTGATTATTTCTAGTAAATATGATGACGTTTAATTGTCATCTTAAAATAGTGTTGACACATTACAAATTAATATCGATAAATTAATAGTCAAGTGAGAGTCGTATGTAATGTTTTATCGTCGTTTATAAAGAAGTTTTTACAAAAAACATTTTTCTAAGATTTTTGAAATCAGATTCATCCATATCAACTATGATATTTACTCTCCACCGACCTGTCTTCGCTACTATCGTCCTACATTAATATCACAAAGTAAACAATTTGCCCGCAGTGTGTAGCAACACAAGATTTTTTCTAGGATCGGTGATTTTATCATATTGGCTCTGAGTGAACAACTTTCAGTTTTGAATACCAAAAGTCACTATACGATAAAATATTACAACGTGCTTGAAAAATAGCGCCGTGTGAAGGCAGTGGTTATGCGCTAATAGTATAACTTGGTGCTCATGTTCCCAATCAAGTTCGTCAAAGACGTATTGTATCGTATCTATGCCATATACTTGGATCTATGCCACTTTTGTCTCGGTAAATGGTCCAATGGGTCGGTAATCCGACAAGACCGGGGACGGATAAAAATATATACAAATTTAATTTTGATGTCTTAAAATAATAGATTCGATCAATTTTAGCTGGAGCAGTAGGTACGTCACTAGACAATAAAGTACGGCAATTGTTTCTTTATATGTGCCCACAATATTTACAGTTCTTTATGAGCGGTGGCAAACATCAAAAACAAAAGAATTTGGTCACAGTATAAGTGAAACAGTGGAGTTTTTGGCGGGATCGCGTTGGAACATGTCGCACGAATTTTCATTTTCATGGAATTTAGTGAAATAGCGAATTAAATTGTATAATTTTGATAGTGAATTATTCAATTTAGTTACGTGTGAGTGCACAAATGTAGTGAAGGTGAAAATAAGTGACTAACGTGGACTTTTCGTGTTCCCCCCAAAAATTCTTATTAGGTTGTTGTAAAGTTACTATCGCTTTACAATAACTTTGATTTGACTGGACTGACTAAAGACGACTATGACTGTTTTGTAACTTCGTGCCCGATATCGGGCCATTTACTTGATGGAAAAGAAAAGTTATTTGACACTGGCTAAATGCACAAACCGTGCGAAGCCAAAACCCAAAAAAAAAAAAAAAAAAAGTGAAACAGTACGACCATTTGTAGCCGATTCTACTTTATAAAAATCTGAAAGTCAGGATCTTTGAAAATTCTGCCACTAAAGAAGTTAAATAGTGGATGAAAATTTGTATGGAAATCTACCATTTTTGTCGCAGAGAAATACCGTCGGGCACACGGCTTGTCTATTAAATCAATTTTTTAAAGTTACTGATTACTAACGCTTAGCCTTAACCTCTGGGTCTGAGAAGCATGAGTTCGGTTTAGAGATATTTATTTTCTCAAGGAACAAAATTGCACAATGGTTTTTTTTTGTTTTGGATGGGAAACCATCAAATGATTTCTCCCGCACTGGAAAGCGTGACAAACTTTTACTGTCTAAAACCCACCCGTGTTCCTTCAGTTCAAATTCAAATTCTCAAATTCACTGACAACTAACACTTGTGTTGGAAAGTCGCTGGTTGAAAGGTCTGGAAGCATGATTTCGGTTTAAAGACATTTATTTTCTCATAGAACGAATTGCACAAGGGTTCCTATTGCAATGGTGCAATTATTTATTTTCACCTTACTACCAAAAATCCATGTGTAACTAGCTTCTGCTCCCGACTTCGTTCGCGGAGGATTGGTGACGCGAGAGCAATTGACGTACAGTTGTCCGTGTGAGAAGCAGCTAGTCTTGAGGTCGGAACCCGTAGCAATCATAATAATAATAAAGCTGAAGACTTTGTTTTTAGGGTTCCGTACCTCAAAATGAACCCTTCCCGTCTGTCCGTCTGTCTGTCCATGTGTCACCTCCGATTTTCTCAGGAACGGGTGGCTCTAGCAAGTTGAAATTTATACCAGATACTGAAGTCTATAGTCCCTATTAGGTGTATAAAAATCAAGGTTCTAAGTCAACATGATAAAAAGATATGCGCAAATTTAGATTTTTGCGAAAACTTGTAAGTACCAAAATTTTCCTTAATAGGTATTCAACTTTTTTATTTTTCGGAATTTTTCCTTTACTTGTGCTATAAGACCTTGCTTTTAACCAAAATTCACAATTCTAGGTCAACCGGAAGTACCCTATAGGTTTTGGGTCGAAAACGTATATGGTAGTTCCCTAGAATAGTAGTAGTTGACCTAGAATCACGAAATCTGGCAAAAAGTAAGATCTTACAGCACAAATAAAGGAAAAATTCCAAAAAATAAAAAGTTAAAAACTAGAGTAAATTTTGATACTTACAAGTTTTCGCGAAAATCTAAATTTGGCCATAACTTTTTTGTTACAATATAGTACCTACAAATTTGTACGGAACCCTCAGTGGGCGATTCCGACTCGCACTTGTCCGGTTTTTTATATATGTTTGAAATCTCTATCTCTGGAACTACCAGCCTCAGGCAAAGCTAGTTTTGAATGAAAATACATTTTTGCTTTTGTTTCATTCATAAAATTAGTTGAATACATCACATTAACAATTACATTAAATTACAACACAGCACATAAGCCGATTCCGACAACGCCACAATATCGGCGGTCAGATTTTCGCATACGTTTAGTACCTACTAAACGCTTTTACATAATTAGTTGTTATTGTCAATTATATCGTCGCAGACAGTGTCTGACACCGATATCGAACTGAAAAAATCTAAAATAAAAGTAGCCTAAGTTACTCCTTATTCCATCAGCTACCTGCCAGTGAAAGTCCCGTCAAAAACGGACCAGCCATTTCAGATATTAGCGGAACAAACAGACAGACAGACAGACAAAAATTGTAAAAAATGTTATTTTGGTATATGTACCGTATATATATTCATATACATGTAGCAAAATGCGGTTATTTTAATATTACAAACAGACACTCCAATTTTATTTATATGTATAGATGTATAGATGTATATATTTTAGTTCTACCATAAAATGTATCTAAAACTAAGGAAAAAATATCGAACATAAGCAAAAATAATTCCGTTGATCAACTGCAATATGTTATACTATGGCATGGATTTCCTGCCAAATGGTTGACAGTTCATCGTAAATAAATACGTCGCGCTGCATTTGGGGGAGGCGGAGGTAGCGTTTCAAAGGCCCACAGGCCGGAACACCCTAGCCTTAACGTGTAGATTTGTGTATTTTCAGATGAACATGTGATTTGCATAAAATGAGAGAAACACCCTACTATGAAGCATCTCACGCTTTTTAATTCAATGAAATTATTTTCTACTTTTTGGTTTGGTTTGTAAGCGTGTTTTTTAAACTATTTTTTTATTTTCTACTAGTTGACCCGACAGACGTTATCCTGTTATATTAACTATGAATATTAAATTCGCATTGGGGATTTATATCAAGAATTATTTAACTAAAAAGCTTCCGATGATTTAAGAGTTGCATTTTGTGCAAAGATTTATTAAATAAATTCTTAATAGCTAAGTGATCAAGCAGTGAGACTTACTTGTGCATTATTGCTAAAAAAAATTGAATAGGAACTCCAATTCAATTTTTTTTAAGTAAAGACGTTAATATGCCAAACAGCGCCCCGGGCGTTGAGAGATGGTCAAATGCTATGTGTGTAGACAAAGACATTCTCCGGTTTTATGCACTGCGACATCTTTTGAAAAAACAGTGAGTGACAATAAAACATGCAAAGCCGGAAACAAAGGATGTCCATACAAAAATCAAAAAAGAGTGACTCCGCTACAACTCTACAAAACTTTTCGCAGGATAATTTGAAAACATCCAAGACAACAACTCTTTTACAAACTGTAGTCGGGTTATGTCATTGTGAAGG
Source organism: Polymixis lichenea (assembly GCA_949091785.1). Classification (NCBI taxonomy): domain Eukaryota; kingdom Metazoa; phylum Arthropoda; class Insecta; order Lepidoptera; family Noctuidae; genus Polymixis; species Polymixis lichenea. Next base: position 25,910,892 of record OX420935.1, read on the forward strand.
CAGAGTACCAACAGTGTGATGTTTGTCTGACAGTGGTTCACAAAGGTCGTATATAAAGAAAGAGCTAGTAGAAAAGACTTGGACTAACAGCTGCAGGGAAAGAAGAACTAAGTCATTCTTTATTTATCAGAGTACAAAGTACTGTTAATTCTTTGAAATATGATATGTTAGCCTTAGAGCAATCTTAATGTTCCCAAAATGGATAATGAGCAGACTCGGCAGTTTTTCTAGGCATAACACTAGATGCCAAACTTCAGTGGGGTTCATATATAACAAGCCTAGCGGGAAGGCTCAGTTCGGCCGCCTACGGCAGGAAATTAAGACAATACACTGACGTTGATACAGCTCGGTTAGTCTATTTTAGTTATTTTCATAGCGTTATGTCTTACGGAATTCTGCTGTGGGGCAAAGCCGCTGACATTCAAAATATTTTTGTTCTTCAATACGAGCTGTTCGAGCAATTTATCAATTAGGTGCTTGAGTTTCTCTTAGAGATTTCTTTAAAGATATTGGTATACTCACCGTGGCATCGCAATTCATCTTGGCCAACATCTTATATATTAGGCAAAATATACACTTGTACACTAAAAACGAAATAAGGACAAACTACGTGCTCCCTTTCACCGGCTTCTTAAGGTTCATAACTCATTTGTTGGTCTTGGTATAACCTTTTATAACAAGCTTCCCTCTTCTTTGCTAGATTTGAATTATAATACGTAAAAGCTAAAGTAAAATCCAATCTTTGAGCAAAGGCATACTATTCTATCAACGACTACTTAAACGATAAGAATAGTTGGTTGCTGTGGTTAACTCAACAATGTTTTGTTCTTCCACCAGAATTTGCTTGCCTACTGACAGGTTATATTTATATTAACAAAATTGTTTGTTTTTTATTTGACTGTATACATTCATTTTTATTTTCATTTAAGTACTGCTGACATAATCTACTCATTACAATGACTTTTTATGAGTTGTATTGCAAGATGTAGTTAGCTCGACAATTGATCATAATTATTATTGCCTGAGCAACCGGCAGCAAGTTCGTCATGCTCCCTTAGATGTCACTGCTTGCGGTAGCGTCGGGGGTTGGGTTGCCTCCTTCCCTCAAATATAGCGAGGGGGGTTATGGCTGATCTTTGCGTTATTCTCGTGAACAGGTGCCACTTGTGGTGACTGGTTGTCTTGCTGACCATGGTTTTGTTATTTTAAATAGTTTCAATTATTTATTTATTTTACTACGAAGGTCCTAGTTTAACATTTGTTACTTCTAGCTACAATTGTGTGAACATAATGCCACATTGCATAAGTAAGCGGGCATGCCCTTTATGCCTGGAGGCTTTAATTTATGTTTTAAGTTCTGTTTATGTTTTTGTTTTCTATTATTTATTTCTGCTTGAGTACATTTTTGTTAATGATTTTTATTTGGTATACCGGTGTGTGCTAGCTGACATATGGCAAATATTTTAATTTTATGTTTCGTAACGTTAATTACGCACCTGTTGTTCTGAATCAAGTTCTTCTAACATAACAGACAGCTGTGCTGCTGGAGAGTTTGTTGCGCCACTTCTTCTTCCCAGCTAAAGCAATAGAAAGCGGTGAAGGGCGGGCGTTTTGGGGGACTGTCTTTTGTAATTTCGATGTTCAAAAAGTGCTGACACCAGCCTAGTTTGAACAAAATAGTTTTGATTTTGATCTTCATACATATTCATCAAAATGGGTGAAACTAGACCTTATTTAATCGACAAAAAAAATCTTTAAAAAATTGTAATAATTATCATCGATATTTTTACTTTTTTATTGCCTATTAAAGACGCCTTTATTGAAAATGTAATAACTTTTTATTAGTTGAGGGAATTTCATTAAAAACAACAATGTTGGCTGATTATTGACGCTGCATAGTGAATACAAAGAGACCCCTTAAAATACAGCCATCAAGTAAAAATATACATTTCTTTGATTTTTTTTTAAATGTTGTTTTAAGTTTTCAATAAATTTTTATTTTTACAAAATAAAGTCTCGAATTACAGGCGTCTTTAATAGGCAATAAAAAAGTAAAAAAATCGATAATAATTATTACGAATTTTTTAAGATTTTTTTTACTTATTATTTTGTCGATTAATTATGGTCTAGTTTCACCCATTTTCATTTGTGTACTTTATCCAGGGACACACGGTATATACCACGGAATTTTGTTTTATGTAATTGTTCTACCATTTGATCTCTATGCGATATTTTAAATTGGGTAAATTTACTTTCCTGCGTTAAAGCGTTGTTATCTAACCAAGTAATAATTGTATTCAAAGTGTTATTTATATCAGACTCGTATGATTCCTAATTTTTATATTTTTTTAACCATTGTGTCATCAGCAAACAGAACACAATCCTGTTCAATAGCTTGAGGGAGATCGTTAACGTACACAAGGAATTGTGGTGGCCGTAAGATGCTTCCCTGTGGAACTTCGAAGTAATTTCATCGGGGTTGGGAAAGACGTTGATAATATTTACTTTGTCATCAAATTTTATTATTCTCGTGATCTGAGTTCTATTTGATAAATAAGATTTTAACTATTCTAGGGCTGGACCTCTTATACCCATTTTACTCAGCTTATCAATGAGAATGGAGTGATTTACGAAATCGAAGGCTTTACTAGGCCTAAAAACAGAGTTGAAGTTGTAACTTTCGAGTTCATGTTGTAACGTTCGATTCTAAATCAAAATGACTAAATCAAACGCGGCCAATGAAGTGGTTTTTGTTTTTCCTAAATTCATATTGCTGTTTTGCAAGCATATTATACTTGTCCAGGAAAGACAGAACTCTCCTGTAAATAACTCTTTCAAAAACCTTTGATAGGATAGGTATCAGCGCAATAGGTTTTTTTTTTTGGGTGGGAAATCATCAAATAACTTCTCCCGCTCTGGGTGGAGCGGGAGGGCGTGTCAGACTTTTACTGACTAAAACCCACCCGTGTTCCCTCATTTGCCTGTGTGCCAGGGGCGGCGGTATCTCTTTCGAACAACCCGCACCCCTGGCAGGCATCGGCCCTTGCGGGCCCCATCTGTTGCTGCTGACATCTCTTTGAGGCGCACGTGGAACACAACGCGCCATCGACCCGGGCTTGGTCCTTACCGGACAGCGAGCTACCCATTACTCGCCGTCCGCAAGCCCGTGCCTACGGTGGCCGGGAATCAGCCTGGGATTCCCGACGCCCAGGGCGTCTCCTGCGAAGGCCACGGCTGTGAGGGCGCATGTACTGCATCTCCCTCACGTGCGCCGCCTCCCTCTTTGCGAGCATAACTGCTTCGCTGAAGGAGGCGACTGCCAGCCATGCCCTCTCGCTCCGTACCATGGCCTGGACCAGGGTCGGACGCGAGAGTTCGCCTCCGCCGATCACCTCCACGAGGACACGGCGGTGCTCCGCCCAAGCCGGGCAGACCTCCACCGTATGCTCCACCGTGTCCTCTGGGCGATCTTCGCAATGGAAACACCCGGGCGTTTCCTCCCGCCCTATCCGAAACAGGAACCTCCCGAAACAGCCATGTCCGGTGAGGACCTGTGTCAGGCGGAAGGTGAGGACGCCATGCCACCTCTCAAGCCACTCCTCAAAGAGGGGACTTACCGCCGCAATCGCGGCGTGCCCAGCACTGGGTTGCGACAATCGCACTTTCCACGTCGCCATGAGATCCTGCCGGAGCTCTGTCCGCCGTGCCGCGATTTCCCGCGGCAGCGGAGGTTCGCCCCGGTTGGCGTTTGGCCTCCTCGCGCCACTCCCAAGTGAGCGCGAGGACGTTTGCCTCCAGATCCCATGGCGGTAATCCGGCAAGGAGGCCCGCCGCCTCACCGGAGATCGTGCGGTATCCCCGGATCATCCGGATGGCCATGACCCTATGGGCCGCCTTCAACCGGCGTGCTGGTTGGTGCCTCAATGTAGGCGCCCACACCGGCGCCCCGTATAGGGCCATGGCCCGCACGACCCCCGCGTAGAGCCTCCGGCAGGAGGCGTTTGGCCCCTCTAGATTGGGCAGGAGCCGCTTCAAGGCAGCCCCGGCCCGCTCCAGTCTGGGAGCCAAACGTCGGAAGTGCTCCGCGAAGTTCCACCGGCTGTCGAGGACGAGTCCTAGGTACTTCATCGTCGACTCGACGCCGATGTGAACCCCTCCCACCGTTATCTGGGAACCCGTCAGTGGCGCATTCTGAGGACAGTGAAACCACATGGCCTCGGACTTGTGCAAGGCCACCTTGAGTCCCAGTTGCCGGATCCTATCTACGATTGTCGCAACCCCGTGTGTCCCTAAATCGGCCGCCGCCTGGTACGACCTCCCTTGCGCCAGGATCAGCGTGTCGTCAGCGTAGCAAACTACGCTGACGCCGCTAGGGAGGTCGGCGCGCAGCACCCAGTCGTATCCGATGTCCCACAGATGCGGCCCCTGGACCGATCCCTGTGGGACACCGCACGACATCTCTCGCCGGTTCCACTCTCCTAGGTGACCGGGGTAGATGACGGCCCTGTCCGTCAAGTAGGCCTCGACCACACGACAGAGGTAGGTCGGCATCCGGTGATACCGGAGTGCCTCCCTTATGCAACTCCAGGGCAGGGTGTTGAAGGCATTGGCGATGTCCAGAGACACCGCCAAGACGACCCCACCCCGGGCCACAGCATCCCCCGTCGTCGTGAGGGCTCGCACGCGCATGTTGGCGTCCACCGTGGAGCGCCCCCTGCGGAAACCAAACTGGCTCTCCGCCAAATCCGGCCCCACCCGCACCAGCCGCCCGACGAAGCGGTCTGCAATGACTGTTTCAAAGAGCTTGCCCACCTCGTCGAGCAGCACGATGGGCCGGTAAGCGGACGGAGAGTCCGCGGGGCGTCCCTGCTTCTTGATGAGGACCAGTTTCCCCGTCTTCCAGTGACGTGGGAACTGGCCCTCCTCCAAGCATGCGCTTAGGAGCCCTCTTAGTCGAGGCCCGAGAGCCGCCAAGGCCAGGACCCAGGCTTTTCCAGGCAAGCCGTCGGGTCCTGGGGCGGTATTCTTGGCATTCAGCTTACGTACCGCCACTCTCAACTCTACCTCGGTCACCTCTGGAGCATCGTCGTCGTCGTCGGTGTGGTCCGCGTCGGGCACCGCAGGAGGCGGAGCCATGGGCGGGGGAGCATGCTCTCCTCGCGAGGGGAACAGAGCGCTCACCACGTCCTGCACGAGCTGAGGCCGGAGACTCTGGGTCAGCGGGGAAGCCCACGGGCGGATTTTATCCCGCACCGTTTAATAGGGGCGTCCCCACGGGTCTCTGTTCAGTCTCCAGCGACTCCTCGCGGGCCAGTAACCTGGCCCGCAGGATCTCCGCTCGGAGGGCGGTCTTCGCCGCTCTGTACCCCTCGTACAGCTCCGCCTGAATGGCTTCCGTATCCGGAGGGCGGATAGGGAGCCTGCGGTGCCTGGTGTACCGGTGCCGCGCAGCAACGCACGCCTCGCGCAGAGCTGTGAGCTCCGGCGACCACCAGTACACCTGGCGTGAAGCACGTCCTGGCTGGACCCGGGGCATTGCCACGTCGCACACCTCGGACATGGCCTCCCGGAACCACTCCGCCTCGTTGTTGATGTCGGCAGGCCTGTCCGGTGGTGACACCCAGGCCTGCACGATCGAGGCTTCCAGGAGGAGCTCCCGGTCCAGCCGCTTCAGCGCCCACCGCGGACCACATGGGGCCTGTTGGACCGGCGCACTCGAGGTCTGGGCGGAGACGTCAAACCGGATGTACCGGTGGTCGGAATACGTCTCCACCCCCTCCATGACGCGCCAGTCGACGAACGGATGAACCGATTTTAATTTAGTTTTTTTTTGTTTGAATGGTGAATTAGTCGGGAGTGTTCTTAGACATGTTTCATCAAAATCGGTTCAGCCGTTTGAAGATTATCAGCTCTTTTCTGGTTGATGAAGGGATTTGAGCATCTTCCACGGGACTGATCAAGTCGAAATTTGGTATTCTATTACTGCAAAGATATTAGACGAACAAAGTTGACCTGAAATTTCCAGGATACCCAAGTAACTCATCAACAAACAGCAGAAGTATCGTGTTTGGGCTCATTGAAAAGGTCTCAATGAATAGGTTATAGATAAACGGTGATCAGAACGAGGAATGAGAATAAATTAATAACAAACTTCACTTTGGGAAACAAACGCAACGCTGCGAAGATTTAAGCGAGACATTAAGTTTAAAAAGTGAGAAATAAAAGTTAAATAAAAAAAATTAAAAACCCCCGACCCAAACAAAAAGTAAAAAATTATATTTATTGGCCGTTTACGTTGTAGGTAGTATTTTGATCAAGGCATTTTCAAGTCGGGGAACGGCTAATGAAAAAACGGCCAATAAATATTATTTTTTACTTTTTATAGTTTTTGTTTGGGTCGGGGGTTTAAAAAAAAAAATATTTACCTTTTTTCTTTCACTTTTTAGCTATAATACCCTACCCCACACCAATTCGAAATTTCATCATCCTTGGTGTCAAAACAATGCATGTTTATCCGATAGCAGTAATCGCGGTTGATTTGCTGTAATTTTTTGAAGAGTTCCATTGTCTGTCTCCGAAACTAATCATCAGATCTATATGAAATTTAAATGGGACCATTTTGGCATAAACCCCTTTCGAACAAAATTTAAAATTTTGCAAAAAAATATATGACGAAGTTATACATACATTAAAAATATATATAAACATGTCGAATTGATAACCTCCTTCTTTTTAAAGTCGGTTTAAAATGGTTTAACGCCATTATTCTAAATGCTTGTTATTCTACGTTATAATACATTATTATTATGAAACAATACTGAATGTCTTGTTGGTATTATGGCAAAAACTACTGGATAAATCGTAGCTAATCCTTTGTACGAACACAGGCGTAGCACTTCTGCGTAGCGGCTCTCGTGCTACGAGCGTCTACGACTGTTATTAAGTTGGCGATTTCATGACGCACATCCTGAGAACAACGACTGTTAACAATCAGTTAGCTGAAGGTCAAGCCGCAGGAGGGGCTACGGGCTCCGCGGCTCATGAAATATTTTGTTTTTAAAACGAATTACATAACCAAGCGATTACCTTAAAAGATTAACACAAACTTTTGAGACGGTACCTGGCTATAATAATGTAGCGTTTTGAACGACTTGGCCGTTCTATGTTCTGGGGCGTTAGAATCTTCAATACAACATGCAATTGTGGTACCGTAGAGTGCATAAATGTCGTGTAAGTAATAATAATAACAGTACACCCACCACTGGTACTACTGGTGCTGGTGTTATTATTATTTATTACCACTTAGTTGTATTGCAATTCGCGCTCACTTGAAGGCAAGTTTATACTTTTAGCCTCGATGTAGTGACTTAGTTGGTCGCCATTCCACCTATGTGTAATCCGAAGTATGGAGGCGGTCTTGCACGTTTGAGATAAGGTAAGAGATAAGTGTTGTTAAGTAGACGTGACGAGTTGGAGTCGTGCGTCTGGACTCTGGCGTGCCGGCCGCGTGCAGGTGCAGTCGTACTGAGTCTGTATGTCACGTGACACGTGCGCGCTCGTTTGCTTAGCAATAATGTGCCAATGTCATTGACACAGTTCGCGCTGATTCCATTACAAAGAGGACGATGATAAACCGATGATGGTGCAGGGGCCGGGTGATTGTAACATTGATGACTACAGCTATTTTCAATAAAATTCCACAACAGATGAAAAATCTTAATAATAATATACTTAAAAATAAACTGATACAAATGTTTTAATAATTAATGTCATTTTTTTTAAATATTTTAATATTTATTTTTACTCAAAAATTACTCCACAGCTGAGTTTATGGAAGACACCACTAACGTTTAGATTATCACAATATGACATATATGTTAATGATTTTATTATCCTCATTGGTTTAAATGTTGTTAAAATGGCTGTTTCTGTGGTTCTGTTTTTAATGTAGATGTAAGATGTTCTAAGTTGCACTGTCTTATGTTCTTGCTCTTACATTTAGATTATTATTATGTTGACATTAGCAATTGTGTGTTAGTACGTAAGGATTTGTGTGTTAGTATGTAAGTAATTGAGTTATTTTATTTTAAATGTGTCTGTGGTTTCGACACAACTAACATTCTTATTATTTGTATGCTCTCGAGTAAAATGTAGCGAACTGACTATCTTATTATAACATAGTCATCCTATTGTAGTGAAACCTACATTTACGAATAAATTTGATTTGGTTTGATGATAGAAACAGTTTGTTGGTAAATAGAAAGGCAGTATTGTTGACTAACCACTTATCACCCTCAAATTGTTATAATTATAACAATTGATTACAAGAATGTCTAACAGTAACAACATATTCGACTATCGATTGAAAAAAGGTGACCCATTACAATCAGCGCGTCATGACTCGCTATTTAAATCGAACAACGACTTGGTATGAGTCGCACTCTAGAAACGTTTCTTCGAAGGCAGACCACTGTTTACCCTCTTCGTCGGAACGTGGCGCTTGCGCGATCATGTCCGCGTTAGTAGTGTGTAGACAAAACGACGCAGGTGGGCAGCGGGGCGCGGCGCTTACGACCTGTGGCCGCCGAGCGCTGACCAGCGGCCGACAGCACGCGCTCAGTGATCGTTAGCCGCCGAGCAGACCGGCCGCCCCGCCGCGTCGCCGCCCGCCACGCGCCCCACGCAGCATGTGAGGCGCCGCCATGCCGCCCGCGCCCGCTCCCACCGACGACACGAGCGCCTTCACGGTGATCAACCATGAGCAGGACGCAGCGCACAAGGCGCCGCCGCGCGTGCACGTGGTGAAGCCGCTGCAGCGCGCGCCCGCCCCGCCCGCGCCCCCGGTGCCCCCTATGCCCCCCGCCGGCGTGGGCGCGCCAGCCACACACACCATCCTCGATCCCAGGTTCTCCCGCGCGCTGGACTTTAAACTCCGAAGACTTAAAGAGAAAGAAATTCTGCAAACTAATCTCCGTCGACCGACGCGATACCGCTCGAAGAACGGCATCCTCGTAGCTTCTAACCCAAACGTGAGCTCGAGCGAACAGGCGCTGCCCAAAATTCTGAGTCAATCGCATCCGCGCATCAACATCATCGAGTCGGAGAACGAAAAAAAGATATCACCCAAAATGGACAAGTCACCATCACCGGGACGCAAGACCCGATCCCGCAACGCGGCGTCCAATGACGAAGACAAGCCGCGGTTCGTGACGACGGTGAGGAGCGGACAGTTTCTGCTGCCGCCGCCGGAGGTTGCGCGGATACTCGGACTTGAGACCCTGTACCCGGCCAAGGAGAGAGACAAGATAGTATACTCTTACTCGAGCAAGCCGAAAGCTGTGGCTCCGCGGTCGAAGCGAACAGTTCAGGAGAAGAAGGAGAATGTGATGCCGAACGGTGGCGCGCTGGAGATGCGCACCGGCCAACTGTTCGGCGGCGTGCGCGCGCTCGTGGCCGGCGTGGTGGGCATGCAGCGCCTGCTCGATGCGCCGCGCGCGCCCACCAGCGAGTAAGTCACGGCAACTGAGAGGCCAGCTGTACCTAGCGATGCACTAAATCTACCCTTATCATAGGAGTGTCTTCAAGTGTTATTAGGCACGAACACACCGTTGTGTCACTGGCATCCCATTTGATGACACTCGGATATTCTAACAATTAGGAATGCAAATGGACTTGTCCCGACAGCTGGCGCTGTTTGGCTGTCGGTGGTGGACGAAGGGTGGCAGTCCGCTGACCCACTTCCGTCGGTGTGTGCTCGCCCGGCGAGGTCAACAACACTTGCTTAGCTTCCGCCTCACTATATTGGCTTATCTTATCTCGAATTCTAATTTAAATAAAAAGCATCCTCGACTCATTATAATATTATTTTATATTGTAACTGGGTTTTGGCCGCGGCTTCCCCCGTGTTGATGTCGCAAAATATCCCATGGGAACGTACTATTTACAGGGATTAAAAATACCTTTTGTGTTAAACTATATCTATGTCGCAGATGGATTGTAAAATGCGCTGTTTTATAAATCTGCTGCTTTATAAATCCGCTAGTTGTTTAACAAAACAGCTCCATTATGTAAAACAACTGAACAACGTCAAATCAAATCGGCTCTTATTTTCACGTCAATCAGAAGTGGTCGATCGCAACCATAGTAGACGCGATGACAGTATTCTCTGTCTACATAGATCGAAAACAGCATTAATGCACAAGAGTGTTTTCTGTCTGGCCCCTAAAATTTTCAATAAACTCCCAAATAGTTGGAAGGAGCTTAATGTCCGTCAATTAAAAAATAAATTAAAGATAATGCTAGAAGGGAAAGCATACTACAGTATTCTAGAATTTCTTAATGACAACATCTAATACCGTGTAGTAACCAATATTATCAATACATCTTTGACATAATCTGTACATACAGCAACATATTATTGCTATGATCATAATTTTAATTGACTAACTACTTGACTAATTGTCACGTAATTATGATGACGAAATTTAAATATTTTTACGCCACTAAGGCCAAACATGACTGATCTAAACTATAATGTAATTTAATAATGCTCTGTAGGTGTACTCATGTTTCCACAAATAAAGAATTTTAAATCTTGAATCTTGAACGTTCAGCTGTGTTGCATCGTCATTGCGTTATGTTAAACAAAACGGCTACCAACGTTTAGACGTTATGTAGGTAGAATGGCTTATCTGCAGTGTTGTCACTGTAAGCGTTTGGTGTGGACGCCATTATTATTGTTATGACACAAAGCCACGAGCAGCAAAATTTTGTACTAAAATTGAATGTAACGCTGCTTTACCTAACGTCTAATCGTTGACCCGCTGCATTGATAAATGCAAAACGTTTATGCAATGCTGCGTGTTAAAGTTCAGTAGGTAATTATGTAAAACCGCTAAACATCATTTAGTTTTTCATAACGGCATTGTTGTTATGTAACAATTAGCGCTTTTGTAAAACAGCGGATGCGACAATCCATCTCCGAAAGGTACCTACACCAAACATCCAAATCCGTTGCGACAATCCGGGACATATGTACATACATCTAGACCGACGGACAACATTTCTAAAAACTATATTTTCTGCACCAGACTTGTTCCCACACCTCGTAGCAATTACTTTTGTCCAAAATATTCCATGTGCAGTTCTGACTTCATTACTATTTTATCAATGCAGTAGCAGTAGTTGGCAGTATTGCGAAACAAAGTTTTTATGTATGAGAGACTGGCCAGTTATAATCTGTTTTGAAAATATGATTATTTGTAAGTAAAAATAGATACGTTCCAATTTCAAAATTCCACTCCACATTGTTTGCGAGCTAATTTAAATTCTTGTGTCTCATTAAAAAACGCATCTGCGCCGGGAACATTTTCGCGATATGATTTTTTACGATTTCAAGTGTCGCCTGAAACCGGACGAATCGTACGATAGACTTCAAATGGCATTCATGAATGAAGGCCCTTCTAAGGCAACCGTGTATCGTTGGTATAACGAATTCAAGCGTAATCGACTAAGTTTGGGGGATGAAGAAAGAAGTGGTCGCCCTTTGACGGCTGTTACGGAAAAAATCGTGCTAGCAGTGAAAAATGTAATCTATACATACTGCAGGTTGAATCGGGAAGCCTTCACAAAATTCTACATGTGCATCTTCGCGTGAGGAGGATAGTTTCACGCTGGGACGCGCACAACCTCACCGATGCTCAGAAGCAGGCCCGGGTGGAATGGTGCTGTGATATGATAAACATATTTGAAGCAGGCTCGCCTCGGCGTGTTTACGACATCATTACAGGTGATGAGTCTTGGATTCATCAATACGATCCAGAAATGAAGCCCCAGTCGACGGTTTGGGTGTTTCAAAACGAATCAACGCCTACCAAAGTGGAGCGATCTAGAAGCGGGGGAACATTTTGGTCGCGAGCTTTTTCATTTTGACTGGCCACTTGGTGTCAATTCCTCTACGAAACCAAAGAAGCATCAACGCTGAATGGTATACTACCAAATGCTTGGCAGAAGTTTTCTCTGTTGTGGGCAACAAGCGACCAAACACAGGGCTCCGCGGGCTACTGCTCCACCACGACAACGCGCCTTCGCACACCGCGCTCAAAACGAGGGACTCCCTGGACAGCAGGTCAAACTCCTGGGTCACCCTCCTTACAGCCCTGACCTAGCACCGTGTGTCTTTTTTATATTCCCGAAAATAAAAAAATGAGCTCAGAGGGATACAATTTTCATCACCGGAAGATGCGCTGGCAGCGTTCGAGCAGGCTGTAAACGAGGTGTCTGCAGCGGACTGGAAAAGTGTTTCGAAAATTGGTTCAGACGCATGAAACTTTGTATAGAGGCTAGTGGAGAGTACTTTAAAAAGATTTAATAAAAACATATTATTTTCGCAAAACTTTCTGAGTGTCCCAGTACATACAATCGATTCAAATATTCGTATGTTCGTAAGTCTGGACGTTTAAGTATCGCGGTTTTCATTATCACCACTCAACATGTACATGTAAAACTAGCTAATATATAAGTTTTATTTCTTGGGGCTTGTGGCTAAGTACCTGGGTGGTCTGAAAAGTTTCCGACCTCAGCGTGAAAATGGCAGCACTCGTAAATAAAATCTAGTGAATTTCGTTGTTCATCTGCTGACAGTTACTCGCCAAAGTTTCAGCCATTTTGGACGCGCAATTGTTATGTAACAGTCGTTTGAGTGTGTTGATGTGAGTGTTTTTGTGAAAATGGACAAAATCGAGTATAGAGCTGTCATTAAATAACGCCTACGCAAATCAAAGATGAGTTAGACTCTGTGTATGGGGACTCTGCACCATCATTTGCCACGGTGAAATTTTGGGCAGCTGAATTTAAACGTGGCCGTAAGAGCTTGGGAGACGATGAACGTTCGGGACGTTCAAAAACTGTAACTACCGACGAAAACATCGCCAAAGTTCAACAAATGATGCTAGACGACCGCCGAATAGCCGAGATAGTAGAGGTAATGAACATGTCAAAAGAACGTGTTTGTCACATACTAAATCAACATTTAGGCATGAGAAAGCTGTCCGTGCAATATATCCGAGTTTTGGCGCCGATTAATTACTGTAGATGAAATTTGGATACACCATGATACACCCGAAACAAAAATACAGTCCAAACAGTGGACAGCAAAGGGGGAACCGGCTCCAAAAAAAGCAAAAACTGTTTTTTCGGCTGGGAAAGTGATGGCGACTGTTTTTTGGGATAGTCATGGAGTTATTTTAATCGATTATCTTCAAAAAGAAAAACCATTACAGGAGCATACTACACATCATTACTTGCAAGCTAAAGACAGAACTTACGGACAAACGGCCACATTTACAGAAAAAAAAAATCGTGTTTCATCAAGACAACTCACCGTCTCACACCTCAGCGGTAGCCATGGCAAAAATCCACAAATTACGGTTTGAACTGCTTGACCATCCACCTTACTCACCAGATCTAGCCCCAAGCGACTTCTTTTTGTTCCCTCATCTGAAAATTGCGCTCGGAGGACAAAGATTTTCGTCAAATGAAGAGGCAATCACCTTCGTGAACAACTATTTTGCAGAGAAAAACGCCGAGTACTATTTGGACGGGTTACAGAGATGGGAGCATCGCTGGGAGAAGTGTTTAGAGTTACACGGAGACTATGTTGAAAAATTAGAAAAAGTGTCTTGTATCTTTGTTAGGTCGGAAACTTTTCAGACCACCCACGTAACATTAGCCGCACGGATCGATCGATCAGGTTCAACTACGCTTGCCGCGGTTGGTTCGTGGATGGGTGACCATCTTAACATACCAAGACACCTCTCCGATAGTCCCGGCTGTCATTTGTAGATCTTTGGCAATCGTTACGGGTCGTCAGACGCCCGAAAGTCTGATAACCAGTCTTTCCAAGGGGTATCGTATTACCCAGTAACTGGGTTGTGGAGGTCAGATAGGCAGTGGCTCCATGTAAAATACAGATATTCAGCTGCATCCAGTTAGACTGGAAGCTGACCCCAACATAGTTGGGAAAAGGCTAGGCAGATGATGATGATTTACGAGATAACTAATAACGTACAAGTTTCCTCCGGCTTTGATAGTGGCAGGCAGGAATCAGTGGTAACTTGGCAACAGCTATTACACGAACTCGATACCCAGTCTCGCCATACCCACTGTAGGTATTCCGTGATATGACATGACACATCGCAGAATACCCTGCGTGATACCTCTTGGATATTAAAAAAAATCGTATATCCTGTTAGTGACGTGTGTGTTGATTGTTACAGCGGCAGTCTGGGCACGGCGCAGTATGCCAACGTGATGCACGAGAAGCGCGTGGTGCGCGGCAGCACCGTCACGTCGCACCCGCACGCCGCAGTACGTACCACACACCCTGATACACACCCCGATACACACCTTGACACCAGAGTTACACTCGTCACACTCTTGCCGACACGCCTGACATTCTCGTCAAAACTCGTGACACTATCTGTGACATTTGTTGACAAACGTTGACACCAGAGACCCTTGTGATACTCCTTTCAACATAAGTTGAAACAGACACCCGTGTGACAGTGAGACCCTAGGCTGTCTGAGACCAGAGTGCCACTCGTGCCCCTCTCTTCGACCACTATACTCAACACACTTCCTGCGAATGTTTCCGTCTTACTTGTATATTCATTCCATACCATGCGATAGTGGTAAAGCTTTACTGGAGGACCCTTCTCTCCTCGGACATGACACCGTGGAGCTCTCGGTAGGCGACTGTTTCATAAGTTGTCACTTTAGTTGTTGTGTTTGTTGTTGTTGTTTGTTAGTTACATAATCTGAAATTAGTATTCGGTGAGCAGCAATTGACGTCACAGTCATAACTACCCTGAACTCCCCTCTGTAGACGGCCGTTCGCCTTAATGGACCGCTGAAGGAATGTAACTATATTCCACTTTTTTAATCCCCCCAAATCAACTACAAGGTTCTTACTTACTAGGCATGTCACATGTATTAAATTGTGTTGCAGTGAATTGAAACTATTAACAAGGTAACTTAATGCAATTACAGTATATCCTAATTTACTTGTCTAATTAGGTACGAGCATATTCGCAAATTGTACATATTTGTGAAAAGCTTAATTAACCTTTGAATAACATTGTTTATAACAAGGTCATTAAATGGTCATTAAACATTATTTCGGATTGAGCACAATTAGGATATCATAACATGCAACGTTCGATGTTACCTACTTTACCTATGTTGGTACATTGATTGTTAGACACACACACACACCACACACAAAACATTTGAGAAAGTTTCTGATGAAGGCCTGAGGATGAAGGTCACATAAAGTTCGTTTTTTTAATCCCAGAGACTAATCTGACATATCAAATCTTTTGTGTTTGGGTTTTTATTAAAGGAGTTTGATATGACTTTGACATTACACCTGTCAAATAAGTATCTGTGTTTAAAACACGGACTGTTGTTACTTTATTATTATAACTTATTTTAGGTATTTTAAATACAAAACTAATTAGTAGCACACATTTAAAGTATTTCGTTATTCGTTTTATGTACACACATGAAATGTGAACATAATCCACAGTCGACTACAAATAGGTAGTTTATGCAGACTCATAAAATAATATCATCTTGTTATATTCCCACGTGGTGTCTCACCGATTCACCTTCGCCTTGTATATGTTTACGTTTTATCAAACTGGTATGTCTTCAACGACAGTATTGAAATCTAATGTATTTAATGTATTGCAATGGAGGATTAAGAGAGGAAGATTTGTTAATAACACGGTGCTCACTGCAGCAGGCCGCACTCCCGTCCCGACCCTCGTGTTACGATCGATGACAATCACGTGAATGATTAAAAGGCTACGTTCAGAAGGCGTAATTGTTCACGTATATCGGATACGACATTTTATCGTATGTATTTTATCGTATACAGTAATGACAGCAACTCTTGTTTTAAAAAATTGAAAGTCACGTAGGCGACGTACGATTTGAGAATAGCGCAAAGATTTTTATCGTATACATACATACGCGGTACCAGCGGGATAATTGCGTAACTAACTAACAGTAAGAATGGTTTTCATTTTGACAGTTCAACAACCGTCATTGCTTTACTAACTTTGTTGGGCTGGCAATTTTTTCGAGAATATGAAGCAATGAAGCAATATCGTACAAAATGAATCAGATTCTGATTGATCGTGTGTTACGCAATTAGGGTACTATTTCCCTACGCAGTGGCGCTTAAGTTTCTATTATTTCATACACACACAATGTCTGCCATTGGTTAGATACGTCAAAATACCTTATCGAATGGTCACGGGGTCACGGGTGGTGGGGAGATCGTGGTCACGGGTGTTCAAACAATGATGATCAGTACCATGTTTTACTGTACAATTTTCGGAACACATGGAGTTTCTATATTGCATTTAATTTAACCCTATGAAAAGTGGGATGTTGTCGTGTCTTTTTACGTTAAAATTTCATATCTACTGTGCAACGCCATGTGACAATACTTGTTGCGACCTGTATCGTCTGTATCGAAAAAACATTGTACCTACGTGAAAATATCCTACTTTCGGTCAGATAGTAATGGTCTACTTGTGAACGTAGCCTTAAAGCGCAGCCATCGACAATGACTCACCGAATGGCGGCATTAGTTTGCACCGGGTGGTCATTTAGACCTTAGTACCTAACCTATCCGAGCGAAGTAAGCGTGCAGTGGGTACGCTGGTAGAGTCCGCATTTGTACAATTCTTATTTTAATTAATTTAATTAAATACGTTTATTTCAGACATCATTAAAACTGTACATATAATGTTAGTAACAGAGGTCTTAAAACTGTGTTAGTATGGTAGTATTGAAGAATAAATTCTCATAAAAATCAAAATTAAAATATTACATCATTTCATTTCATCACGTGAAGTCGAATAAGCCTCCCCAGCAATGCAGACTCCGGCCTATCTGATATCATCTTCATAATTCCGTTGGGGCTCCCACGGATCCTACACATCAGAGATGCCGCTTTTTTACCCATTATGGCTTAAAAATCGTCGACCTTTGCATCATAAAACATGCTTGAAGCGCCGCAAAAACGTGGCAGCCCCACCATTCCTCTGAAGGCGTTGTGATATTGTAAGCGAAGAGCGTTGTAGGCCCGTTGCGTGTAGTTGGTCCACAGAGTGCTGGTGTAATAGCTTTGGCAGTAGGCCCTGAACAGTGTCACTTTTATGTCTACTGAACCCCTTGCAAATCTTTGCACCAACATATATGTATTAGCACGATCCGACAAAGCCCTTCGCTCCCGCTCGATAACTGTATCATCATTAAGGGTATCAGTTACTATGTGTCCTAGGTATTTAAACTGAAAGATACGTTCCAGAGGTACTCCGTTTAAATAGGCCGGGGGTACATGCTCCGGTGACTTATTCTTACCTCTAATAACCATGAACTCACTTTTCTTCTCATTGTACTTCAAACCATGAGCATCCGCACATGACTTACAAATACCAAGCAGTTTTCTCTATCCACTGCGTGACGAACTCAACAACACCATGTCGTCAGCGTAACTGATGTTGTTAACGCAAACGTCATCTATATGACAACCGACGTGGCTGTTACTGAGCCCCTCAATTAGCTGATTAACATACAAGTTAAATAGTCTTGGAGAGGACAGGCCTCCCTGTCTGACACCACACTCAAGTGCATACTCATCCGAAAACACATTCCCCCACTTTACATAGTTTTTCTGATGGTTGCACCAGAAGGACAAGATGTTAATAAGTTCAGTAGGACCCTACCTCTCCAAGCTTGGTCCAGAGCCTGTTATAATCCACCATGTCGAAGGCCTTCGACAAGTCCAGGAAACAAGCAAGCAAGCTTTGCTTTTAGCATTGTTTTTATGCAAGAAAACGTTCGAGTCATCGAAACGAGTGAATTATTGCCAATTAAAAATTGATGCGTTTTGTGGGTTTGCATCGTTGATGTCGGGATGTTGTATATAGGATAAATTTTTAACCAGTACGCAATCTGTAACCATGAATTCAGCATATCATTCTAGACCCCCTAGCGTACAAATTTTTCGTCAGCTATACAAAAAAAAACAGCTGTTTCATAGAAAAGTGCAATACGAAAAGTGCCTACGCGGTAAAAATATATGGAACAGCTGATTTTTTTTTTTCTGAACAGAACGCTGCCTGGAAAAACACACCGGATCAAAGCAACTACCTACCCTGCAGGAATAAGGTGCCTTATAACTGAAAAGCGGAAACAAAGAAACAGATGGCATCAGACTAGATGTCCACAAGATAAAATATTGCTGAACATCACTAAGCGTCTTACGACAGAAATTCAACACTGCAACGACTCCTTAGCAAACAGCTACGTTCGCCAATTAACGAGTGACACTGAAACCGACTATTCACTGTGGAAAGCTTCTAAGCACATAAAAGTGCCGATTGTGCAAATTCCTCCTATCAAGGAAGTAAATGAAAAATGGGCAGTAACAGACGAACAAAAAGCGTTAAGGCTTCTTCAAACAGGCGCGACGCAACAGCGCGACGCGACACTTGTAGAACAATTTCCATTAAGTTTTCATAGAAATTGTTCTACGAGTGTCGCGACGCGACCGTCGCGTCGCGCTAGTCTGAACGAGCCTTTAAGGTTCGCTGAGCATTTAGAGCAAATATTTCAACCAAATGAAGCCCAGACTGAGGAGAAGATAATTCAGGGAGTACAAATTAGTTCAGATATTAAGTTGGTTACCCCAAAAGAAGTATCTAGATAAATTAAGTGTAATTTTAATCGGAGAAAATCCCCTATTTACGACGTAATTACAGGAGAAGTTTTACAATATCTCCCACGTAAAGCTATAGTTAAGCTATTTCGGTTGAAACACGTTCCTGACATGTGGAAAGTGGCTGAAATCATCATGATAGCCAAGCCTGGGAAGCCACCTCATGAAACAACATCTTATAGACCAATCTCACTGTTACCTGAGTTGTCAAAACTCTTTGAGAAAATATTTTTAAAGAGATTGAAGCCGATATTTAAAAGCTGAAAAACTAATCCACGATTACCAGTTTGGATTTAGAGAACAACATTCTACGCTCGACCAAGTACACAGAATTACTAATATTATTAAATTCTTTTAATTTTAAATTAAAATTCTTTAATATTATTAAAAGAACGCTAGAGGAAAAGAAGGTGTACTCCACGGTTTTCCTGGATGTTGCACAGGTTTTCGATAAAGTATGGAATGATGGCCTCATTTATAAGCTGAGAACAATGCTGCCACAATAGTTTTCAGACATCATAGAATGCTATATAACAAACAGATTGTTTAAAATAACACAAAGAAATGCTTACTCAAACCTTAGGCAGATAAAAGCTGGAGTAACACAAGGTAGTGTACTAGGTCCGGTCCTGTATCTACTATAAACCTGTGATATTCTTGAGCTATAAAATAATGTCATTCTAACCTTTGCTGACAACACAGCTATCATGGCTGTTGGAAATAGCCACGAGAAATCCGTAGAACAGGCTCAAGAATCCGTAATTCGTGTTTATGAGTGGACTGCAAACTGATATATCAAACTTAATAAAAGCAAGTCTATCTACATTGGCTTCACGAGTAAAAAGCCACAATACTTCCCAGTATTCATAAATAATCAACAAATACCATACGCGAATACTGCTAAGTATCTCAGCATGACCCTGGATACAAAACTGCCCTGGAAAGAGCATGTGAATTAGACATTCGATATAAAAAATGTATTGGCTACTTGGTAGACAATCGCTATTGTCAATATCTAACAAATTGTTGATATATAAATAAGTTTTAAAGCCTGTATGGACCTACGGTATTGAGCTGTGGGGCTGCACCAGCCAAAATAATCGTCTAATCATACAACTTTTTCAAAAAAAAAGTACTAACTGATATAGTAAGCGCGCCCAGGTAGATTAGAAACAGCGACCTCCAGCAGGACCTCAAAATGGATGTCATATACATAGTTATACAAAAATATGCAGAAGCTCATGAACACCGACTTCATCATCACGTTAATTTCAAGGCGATCCAACTCCTTGACAACACTGAATCAGTGCGAAGACTAAAAAGGGTAAAACCTTTTGAGTTAATTTTTTGTAAGTGAATTTAAACTGTAGTGCAAGTGCAAAGTTTAATAAAGAACACGTGAATCAAGAATCTTCCCATTAACTTACAGTGAATAAGAAAGACGTTATTGGACGATTTCTTAGTTTCATAGTTATATTTAAATTACTTATTAGCTAATAGGCTAGATTGTAATGTGAATAAAGTATCATCTATTGTGATATTATATAAAGGAAAAAAAATGTCTCTAGTTGTCTTTTATCATTTTTGGTTTACGGTTATTCTAACTAGTTCCCTCAGTTGCCTGTTTGCCAGGCGCCGCCGTATCTCTTTCGAACAACCCGCACCCTTGGCAGGCATCGGCTCTTGCGGGCCCCATTTATTTATTTTCCGTACGTTAACAACTTCTTGTGCTTCGTTTTTGGTAGAGACTTTATCCAAAACTAGCTGACCCGACAGATGTTGTCCTGTCTTAACTATGAATATTGAGTTCACATTAGCATATTTATATACATCTATGTTACACGCAACCTCATTATTTTTTCTTTCATAAGAACCTTCTCCTGACAATGATAAACACAACAAAAAAAAATTTGCAAAATTGGTCCAGCCGTTCACGTGTGGTGACCACGGGAAGAAGGGATTCATTTTTATATATACAGATGAACAAAGAGTAGTAATGAGTGCGTTTCCAGGGAGATGGCATCGAGAGCATGGCGGCGCGGGCGGCGCGCACGCGGCGGCGCGCGCTGGCGCGGCGGGCGGCCGCGGCGCGCCTGCGCCCCGGCACTCCGCCGCCCGCGCCGGGCCGGCGCCACCACCCCATACAGACCGAGTACTACCTCGAAGAGGTAAACTATTACCTTATACTTTCGATTCGATGTGGTCAAAACTCTTTTCTATCAGAAGCCGCGGTGAGTTGAACTATTCGAACATATGCGTGTTATGATTGCAGCTGTTCGACAAGGGCGTGGAGATGGATGTGGGCGTGCAGACGGATCTGTTCGTGGACCGGCCCGCCACGCCCGTGTACGTGCCCGCCAAGACCGGAGCCGACGCCTTCACGCAGATCTACCCCGGAGACGTGAGTAGTGATCGTAGTAGAGTTGTTGATCTTGTTGTATACTTATCGTAATAGAAGGTGATTAATTATTCCGTTGTGCGTGCAGTTGTTCGACTTCGACCTGGAGGTGCAGCCAATCCTGGAGGTGCTGGTGGGCAAGACGACGGAGCAGGCGCTGGCGGAGGTGGCGCAAGAGGAGGAGCTGGCTACTTTGCGCGAGCAGCAGCGGCGCTATTGCGAACTGCGAGACGCCGAGCTCGCCGAGCGCCAGCGCCTCGCCGCGCACGACCTGCGCTTGCACCAGGAGAAGGTACGCGACGTGCGCCAGGAGGAGCCAGTGGCGCGCGTGTGGCAAGTGCTGACCCGTGCGTGTGTCGCAGGAGCGGCGCGTGGCGCAGGCGCGCGTGGCGCAGGTGGCGGCGGTGGAGGCGCGCGAGCGCGCGGCCGCGGCGGTGCTGGTGCAGGGCTACGTGGCCGAGCTGCTGCCGTCCGTGCTGGCGGGGCTGCGCGACCAGGGCTACCTCATGGAGAGGATCGAACGCGGTCAGTACCCCACTCGGCTCACGTTATCTCGCAGAACTGATATTAAATAATATTGATACCAGCGCGAGCGTGTTACTATACCACTGCAGGGCAAAGGTATCTTCTCAAACACAGAAGGCATGAGCATTAATCACCACGCTTGCTCAAGATGGGTTCGCGATTTCAGACTTATGTTTTTCCGTCACCGGTATCTGTGATGTCCAACGAAAACTTCTAACTTACATTTCTAAAGCAATTAATTTGAAAAGTCACATTGGTCATTCCCGTATTAGAACCCATAACCTCGCATGAGGTTGACGCCTTAACCACTTAGCCATCACGTATAAACTGATTATAATTCCGGATACAGGTAAAAAATTATCTTTTATTTTTCTTTTATGGGGTTCCGTTTTATTTAACGAAAGTCACACAGGTTTGGGACGTTTTATATTATCGCGTTCAAGCTGCATTAAACACTAACAGGACTGTTGGCAGCATAAGGCACCATATTAGGAAAGTAGAGGTTTAGTTCAACGACGTTATTTTGCTGATTTTGTAATGTTTCTACTGCTTAAAGCCGCAGAGCCACGCGGTTATCACAGTATTGGAAAACTTAGGTAATATACTAAGTACCTATCTTGTTTTGCAATAACGTTCTAAATGTTTTAAGGTATCGACGAAGAGTTCATGCCGTGGCTTGTAGATGAGGTGTCGAAAGAAATCGAGTCTATCATCACGAGCCGAGACGTCATTATAGGTAATCAAACAAAAATCTATCACTATACGCTGTTACTGACCGGTGACATTTGCGCATATCCATTAATTGTTATATCGGCTAACCATCAAAAGTTGGTTACACCGAACCGTTTTCAGTTATTACCAAACTTCGAGACCTACCAAGAACAACCAACTTGAGGAACAGCTGTGATCTATTGACGACACGTTGCTAGCGGTGTGGCATGCGAGCTATCAGCGGCCTAATGCTAACGGAGTCTTGTTCGGCAGAGATCGTGCGCGACGTGGTGGAGGCGCGCGCGGAGCTGTACCATGCGGCGGGCGAGCGCGACGCCGAGCGGGTCGAGCCCGACGAGTCCGTCACGCCCGCCTCGCTCGCCTCCGAGGAGGAGCACGAGGAGGAGCGTGAGTTAACACACACACCGACACGTAGCACACACGTGACGTGGTAGAGCTGCGCGCAAAGCTGAACCATGCGGCAGGCGAGCGCGACGCCGAGTGGGGCGAGCCCAATGCCGAGTGGGGCGAGCCCAACGCCGAGTGGGGCGAGCCCAACGCCGAGTGGGGCGAGCCCAACGAGTCTGACATGCCCGCCTCGCTCGCCTCCGAGAACTCCGACCACCACGTGGCGTTGGTTGATAAATCGTACAATTGAGTAAAAGTACAAGTTTGTAAAATAAAACTTGTGTTAGATGAAGGGCGAGACTTCTTCTTTTAAAATTGGAGCTAGAAATTGTATTCGTTTATATTTTTGAATCATCAAATAGTGCAGTTCCCGTAACTCCAAAATCATTCAAGATGTCGAGAGTCTCGATACCTGGCATATAAAAAGAATTAAGAAAATAGATAAGTAGTCATTTTCACTGCCGGCAGAAATGAAAACTGAAGACTATGAAATAGCAATTTCTTTTTTTCAAATTACAGGTTCACAAACGATTTTTCCGGTTTTCACATACATCAGCACTCGAGCAACAACAAGCGCAACCGCTATACTCATAGCTACAAACATAAATTGTTAACATTACCATGTCATCGGTGACGTGAACATAACATTTCTTTGACCAATTATTGCTCAACGAACCCAAAGAAGATTTCACTTCAAAAAGCTAGTTATAAAAATAGAGCATCTAGGATACAAGCTAGAGATGAGAATATTGGTTGAAATTGTTTATTGGTTATTAGTTTAAAAAAAAATATCGATAGATTTATTGGTTGAAATTATTAGTTAACTGCAACATGGTTAATGGTTGAATATTCTACTAATGCATGTTGAAATTGTTAAGTTAAACTCAATGAACTTTCCTTAATACTTGAACAGACTTAGGACTGACTAGCATTTATTTTGGATAGATAGGTATTCGAATTTTTTAACACGTGAGAATATCGTTATTTCGTCTCGGCATTTGTTAAAACAGCTTCACAATCTTTATTATTCGAATAACAAAACAAAACTAACCTATTCAATCAATCAACCAATAACCGACCTAGATATTTGTTAATAATATCACTTGCGTTTGTTTAGATAAAATATCCCCAACAGTAAATGTGTTTTACCGTTTTTTAAGAAGTTGAAATGATATTTTTATTCGATAATATTAATTTCGTTTATCGAATATCATAGTTAATTTTAAATATTAGTTAATTTTAATGGTTGATGGTTATATTCAACATCTTTAAAGACAAGTGCAAGCACAGCAAACTAAAAAATTTGGGCACCCCGGTACTTAAGATTCGAAAGGCTAAGGTTAGGGCCAGTATCCAAAATTATACCTGCTTTAAACGAGCTTTTCTTCACAACTAACGATTTTTTGTAACGTGACTTACGTTACAAAAAATCAAAATACCCGACTATTTCAAAAGTAAACTTTAAAATAAAGATATTTTTTGTTATTTTAAGAACATGCCTCCGACTGCATCAGATTGCATTAAGTATTAGTATTAGTTGTATTGCATTATGTGGTTAACTAACGACCTCGGCAATTGATCATTCGATTCTTGCCTAAGCAACCGGCAGCAAGTTCGTCATGCTCCCGTAAATGTCACTGCTTACGGTAGTGTCGGGGGTCGGATTACAGTTACCTTCTTCCCTCAAAAATAGCGAGGAGAGTAAAGGCGGATCTTTGTGTTATGCTCGTGAATGGGTGCTGCTTGTGGAGACTGGTCGTCTTGCTGACCATGATTTCGTAATGTTATCAATAATTACCTACCTATTTATTTATTATACGCCGATGGTCCTTTTTTTTTATTACGGGGGGAAATCCTCATGGATGTCCTCCGCCCCGGGGAGGGCGAAGGGGTCTGTCAGACTCTTACTGACTAAAACCACCCCGGTGTTCCGTCTCTCACTTGCACCGGGGATCACGGGAACTAGTGTGACTTCCGCGATCCCCGGCTAGTGCCGGCCCGCTTCTGCGGGCCACCTCGCGACAGGGGGTAGTGAGGTGTTAAACTCCCCCCTTACGTCATAGAGAGGCGCGTGTGGAACACTACGCGCCGCCATCTCGGGTCTTAAGAAGTAAGGGGTGACAGATTTCCCCAGATCTGTCGCCTGGACCCATTTAGGGGGGCTGGAAGAAGGCGTTATCCGCCCTCCGCCGACGCCCGGTGCGTCTGCTGCGGATCGGGTTAGCGGAAACAATCTCCCGCTCCCTCTCCGCAGCCTCCTTCTGCGACATGACTGTTTCGCAGAAGGATACCACCGCGTCCCAGGACTCCTCGCTGCCGACCATCGAGTCGACAACGGCCGGCAGCGTCAGGTCACTGCCTACTCCTGAGATCAGGGCACGGCGTGGCTCCTCCCAAGCGGCACACTCTGCCAGCGTGTGCCACACCGTGTCCTCCCGACAGTCGACGCAGTGGTGATACCAAGCGTCCGGCTCCCTTTTTATGCGACACAGGTACTTCCCGAAGCAACTATGCCCCGAGAGCACCTGTGTCACCCGAAACGACAGGAAGCTGTGCCTCCTCCCGAGCCAGCGCTCGAGTACTGGCCGGACCGCCCCGATGGTGACGGGGCCGGC
This sequence comes from Polymixis lichenea, assembly GCA_949091785.1. Taxonomy (NCBI): domain Eukaryota; kingdom Metazoa; phylum Arthropoda; class Insecta; order Lepidoptera; family Noctuidae; genus Polymixis; species Polymixis lichenea. Next base: position 25,936,345 of record OX420935.1, read on the forward strand.
GGTAGGGCATGAGAGCCCGCCCCGCCATTCCACCACCAGGGCTGCGCGAAGCTGTGACCGACGCAACACCAAATGTCGCTGCGTCAGCCACTCGCCCCGCGCCCTCGAGTCCTCGCGCCACCGGTACAGTGACGCGAGTACCTTCGCCTCGAGGTCCCAGGGCGGGGATCCGGCCAATACACAAGCTACGCCGATGGTCCTAGCCCAACTAACAAAATTGCCATATAACGTAATGGTGTATAAGGTAATAACTCTTGTGTATGTTTTATAACAGCATTCGTTTTACAACTCTCTTTACAAAAGCATGTTATAAGTGTTTTTTGCTAATGTGGTATATCAGTGTTATCACTTTATCTCACATACGTTTATATAACTAATGTCAATATCCCTTATAAAGCATTGGTCATATAGAAGCATGTAATATGGCTTTTGAGACATATAATAATTTAGCCTTGTAGTCGCATTGGCCTCATACTATTTTTAAAATTAATAGGCCTATTATAAAACCTATTCCCTTATAATGTTTATTTGAATGCAGCTTAAAAGCTAATGCAAAAAAAAACAACCGACTTACTTTGGCAAAAAATTTGTATTGAAATTTTTTGTCACCGCCTTCCGAAATTAAATTTATTTTTCACTTTTTAGTGTTTTTTTTTTGGAAGTCAGTTGTTTTTTTTTTAAGTTTTTTTTTCCTTTTTAGTGGTTCATCTGTGCTTCTCCCCTTTACAGCATCCCGGCGTGATGTTACGTTATGAACTGGTGTAAATAATAAACAGACATGAGATTTCAGCAATTCTAGTCCATTTGCTATCATTTATTGAGGAGTTCCGTTGCCTATCTCCGAAGTTCTTCATCAGATCTTCACCAAATTGAAATGGGAACACTCCGAAAACTACCCAAATCGCTTCAAGTGTGCCTATAAAATTTGAAGAGTTCTCTCTATTTCTCCAGGATCCTATCATCAGATCCTGACTTGATGATCATGGGACCACCTGGGAAGAATACCCTTTCAAAAAAAAAAAACATCCAAATCGGTCCAGCCATCTTCGAGTAATAGGGGAACATACATTAAAAAAAAATAAAAAAAAGGTTCCGACGAATTGAGAACCTCCTCCTTTTGGAAAACATTTAAAAAAGCAAGTTACATAGCTTCTATAAATAAATAAACTGTTGACAGCACCTCTATTAAGTATAAAAGAAAATATTATGGGTTCCGTAGAATTATTCTCAGAACATTTTGACAACGATACTTTCGATGAAGATTTCTTTAAAGGTTACCTTACTCAAAATGATACTGAATCATCTGATGAGCATGACAGTGACATAAAGAGAGACATAGAAAAGGACGGGTTCAGAGATGATATAGCTACTTGGGCTGTGGAGTATAATATTACGCATTGTGCTTTAATTATTATTTTTTTTATTGTTAATAAAATAGTACTACATTAATTAACAACAGATGCACGCACACTTCTTCAAAATGAACACAGTTAAAATAAAAATAATTAAAATGGGCACTGGACTTTATTGGCACAACGGACTAACAGAACAATTAATCCAATTTTGACGTCATTCTAACATCTACACTAATAATATTATAATAATAACATTATAAAGAGGAAAGATTCCTATTTTTGTATTTTTGTATGTAACGAATAAACATAAAAACTACTGGACCGATTTCAAAAATTCTTTTGCCGTTAGAAATCTACATTATTACTCAGTAACATAGGCTTAATACACTAGATAAACATAGAAATCCTTAGAAATCCCTACTAAACCAACCCAAGGTATAAAAAAATTTGCCATAAAATGTCTTTCATCGCATGCGCTGCGGAAAGTATTGATGATAGAATAAACAAATGTTCTACAATATTATAGAAAGCCAAACGAACTTATCTGTAAGTGACGTTCGATGACTATTAAACTTCAGTGATTCACCCGAGAGATTACACTTATTTACTTGTAGTAGCACGGACATGTGCTGCCATCTTACACTATTTTAGAGCAACAATTCAAAAGAAATACATTTCATGCGGCCCAATGTGGGTATCTCATACACGTTCTCCCTTTTGGCCATCGTTAGCCACTAATTCGTGCAAGTCAGGGACGGATCTAGAAGTATCTTGATCAGGGTCAGGGGGGGAGTGTAATCTCTCGGGCGAATCACATCGTTTAATAGTCATCGAACGTCACTTACAGGTAAGTTCGTTTGACTTTCTATTAAACTTCAGTGATTCGCCCTTCGAGATTACACTTATTTACTTGTAGATGTTTAGAGTTTCACGAATTAGTAAAGGGGAAACTATATTATTTAGGGAAAAGGACTACTCATAATATATATATAATATACCTTTCAAATGTAACCAGAAAACACAAGGTTTGAAAATCAAATATGTTTATTCATTTAACAAAGAGAAAATTATCATTATCATTCGTTGATCGAAGCCATCCTACAAATGGACCGAGCAAAATCATCTGAGTTATCTGCAGTTACTTCTTTATTATAAAACTTTGCAAAAGTTTGTGATCTGCCGGTCCAACCTGCAGTTCTTTTAATATTATCTATGCTAACCCCCAGCCTATTGGCTGCAGACGTAGCTGCATGTCTAGTACTGTGAGCGCTAAAGACAGATGTGTTTATACCGCTTTCACTCAGGGTGGCCTTGATCCAACGGCTTAAGGATTGTGAGCTTACATTATTGAAAGGCTTCTTAAAACTAATGAATAAAGAGTTACAGTTAGGTTTTCTTTTGTCTGCCGATACAGTTAAATATTGTTCTAAAGTTCTAGCCGGACAAATGGAAGGTCTTTCGTTGAAATAAGGAAGAATCAATAATGGAGGCGTACGATTCACGGTCGATGTTTTGATTAAATCCGTGATATTAATGACAAACTTTTCGTTATCACATTTTTTAATGTTAGGCAACTTAATCAACGACAATGTTTGTACCCGGTGTGCAGTTACTAAAGCTAAAAGTGTAGTCAATTTTCTTGAAAGTTTATCGAAAGAAAGACTTCCGTTAGGGTGCCATTTACTTAAGTAATCTAGAACAATAGACGGGTCCCAAACAAAATTATATCTTGGGAGTGGAGTGCGCAACTTGAAAACTCCCTTCATAAACCTTGTAACCTGTGGATCATTCATAGTTACGGAGTTTAAAAGAAGCGATAGTGCTGCTTTAGTACAATTGATTGAGCCATACTTTTGACCTTGGTTAAAAAGGGTAACTAAGAAATCTAACACATTGGCAACTGATGCTTGAAATAAATTTAAGTTTTTATCCTGACAGAAGGTAAACCATCGTTTGAAACACGTGTTATACTGTTTTAAAGTGCTACTAGCTAGAGACGCCAACATTTCATCTGCAGCATTGGAAGGAGTGCCCTGCATCAGAAATGCCTGCCTGACAATACTCCGGCAACCAGGGTAAGGTTCTCTTGAAACTTGTGTTCCACACTGTAAGGGGAAGACAAAAATGTTTTATTAGGTGTAAATTCAATTGGACTAGTGGTTAGCAATTTCCTAAATAGTGGATACCAAGGCTGTGTTGGCCAGAAAGGAACCACAACAACACCTTCAGCCTTGTCAAGAATAATTTTCAGACGAGAATAATTTTTTAAAACCTTTAAGATTAAACAAAATGGAGGAAATGCGTAGAAATAATAAGTGGACCATTTGAGGGTAAACGCATCAACTCTAAATGCTTCTGGATCTTTATGCCAAGAAACAAATTTGGGACATTTCCTATTTAATCGACTTGCAAACAAATCAATTTCAGGCCGATTGAATCTTTTACATATTACTTGAAAAGCATCGTCAGAGAGCTTCCACTCAACATCAGCATGTATGCGGCGAGATTCCGCGTCTGCGATAAAGTTATCCTTCGAACTAATATAGGAAGCGAATACGAACAAACGTCGTTCTTCGCACCACTGCCAAATGTCACGACTTACAGAACTAAGATAGGGAAATTGTATGCCGCCCATTCTATTGATGTAAGAAATTGCAGTGAAATTATCAATTCGTAAAAGTATTTCACAGTTACGATAATCGTTGGCGAATATCTTCAACCCAAAGAATGCTGCCGTCAGTTCTAAATAATTGCTGAGTTAATTCTTTGCTAGACCATTGTCCACTGGCCGTCTGGCCTGAGCAACTGACACCCCAACCAGTTCGAGTCGCATCTGAGTATATACCACATTATAATCGCTGGATCGAATAGGGCTGGCGCAGTTGTCAATATTACTGAGCCACCAGTCAAAGTCTTTGCGTAAAGAATCAGGTAAATTAATATGTTGATTATAATCATGTTTTTGTTTTAAACTAAGATACTTAGTTCTCTCAAATTTCTTTGTGTATAGCCAGCCATACTGCATTGCTGGACAAATTGATATCAACAATCCTATTAAATGAGCAAAATTCCGTAACTTACATCTTTTTAAGTTAGAGAAATGTAACAATTCATCCTTGATTCTACGTTTCTTTTTGACTGGAATACCAATCGTAAGATTCTCGGAATTGAAAACAAAACCTAAAAATGTTGCAGTTCGGCTAGGTATACTAACACTCTTTTTTAGGTTTATTGTGAAACCTAATGATTGAAGAAGTTTTTGTGTAATTTCAAAATTACGTTTACAATCCAGATAAGTATTTCCGAATAACAAGAGATCGTCTAAATAAATAACGGACAATAAGCCTTGATTACGCAGAAATTGCATTACTGGACGCATGATTTTTGTAAACACATAAAAGGTGCTATATTAATACCAAATGGTAAAACTTGAAATTCATACAGCTTTCCCAGCCAACAAAATCGCAGAAACTTTCTAGAGTCACTGTGAACCTTAATAGAAAAATATGCATCCTTTAGGTCAATGGAACACACATAACTACGTTTTGAAATGAGTCTCATAGCAGTTCTGTAATCTTCAAGTTTAAAATGTGGCGCAATGATGAATCTATTTAAACATTTTAAATTCAAAATAAATCTGTTAGTTCCATTCCTTTTCTTAACAAGGAAAATATTAGATAAAAATTGACCGTGGTTCCACACACGTTGATGGCACCAATACTAAGAAGTTTATTAATTTCCATAGTCATGAGCAGTTCATTCGCCTCAGACTTAGGATAATTATGTGGATAAGATATAGGATGGGATATATGCTTTGAAATCGGAATTTTAAAACCATTAACCCAAGTTAACACAACAGGGTCACTTGTGATTTCCGACCAGTTATGATAAAAGGAATTTAATTTACCCGCCTGTGTATTGGTATTGTCCACTTCGGCTAGCAACGTAAAGACGAGTTGTGCTGCTGCGGAACACGGCGATCCATCGCACGGCGCATTGGTTGCTTGCGCCCACCAGCCATCGCGGTCTGTCTCGGAGGCATGCGGCGAGGCTGCGACTGCGGCGGTGGCGGGCCCCTCCAGTTTAAAGCCCTCGACGTTGCTTCCTTTGGTTGAACGTTTTTGGGTGGCAACTTTGGCTTGGCAGCTGTAGGTTTTAACTCGGTGCCTGTTCTTATAATGGCCTTCATAGATCTTAAATTATCTTGGAGATCATTACCAAATAGTAAGTGATCACGTTGAAGGTCCTTTACATTATCTTTAATTTCTTTGTTAAGGCAGGACAGCAAAAAGTTTCTTCTTGTTTGTGTCTCACCGTAATGTGTGTGACATAAAAGTCTGCCGGCATCACTAAGGCATTTTAATGTCTGACATTTTATCTCTTCTTCGCGAAAGCCAGTTTGCAAGATAGCAGTCATTGTGATGGCTACACAGGTTATGATAGAAGATAATACCTTCTCTTTGTCAGTTAATATGTTGTCTCTCTTCAAGGCACCTTCATTAACCGCTGCTCTGATTTCAGGATTAAGTGTTGGAGCCTGAGCCGATTTTAAATTACCGGGTATACTGTAAATCTTTAATATTTCCTTTTTTGTTTCATCCTTTAGACCATTAACCAGAATATCAGTCCACCTACTAGCAATGTCTTTTTGAACGTTTTCACCAAATTTCTCTTCCCGTACGGGCTCCTCTCCTAGTAAACACAAAATATCAGGCTCTAACTCTTGAGTAGTTTCCGTTGACGCCTGTTCTAGAGGTGATGCATCCGCGGAAGTGGGTGTGGAGATAGCCTCGGGTACCAGGGCACAAGCATGATCCGGTGCGGGGGTTAAGGTTTCTCTCGGCGCGGACATTGGTTCATCGGATGGCTTTGGATGCGAAGTTGAATCAGATATAACTTTATATGGGGTTTCTGAAAACAATAGACCGACAGTTGTTAATAAATTCGTGATACAAACTCACGGTTTGTACTCTAGAATTGAACATCAGTCTATAACAGGAAATATAAGTCCATGACATAATCTCCCGGACTATGTTCTAGAATCTTACAGTTACAAATTCTTGATACAAACTCACGGTTTGTACTCTAGAATTGAACATCAATCTTAGAACCGTGTCAGTCAGTACAAATTCATGACATAATCTCCCGGATTATATTCTAGAATCATAAGTACAGTTGTAAATTTTTGATAGAAACTCAAGGTTTGTACTCTAGGATTGTGTATCTCACCCACAGGATTGTAAATATAAATTCACGACATGATTTCTCGAAATATGTTCCAGAATTTTGGTGCTACCAAATATACAGCGATCAACCTTGCAAGTTGAACTGAAGTACATTATAGGTCGGTATTAGCCTTACAAACTAAACTCATAGACACTAGGCACCAAATAAATACAAATAAGTTAATATTTCGAACAAAATATTCTGTGAGAAAAAAAATAGGTCAAGGTCGCGCAGTCCGGCTGACGCTGGCGCCGGCCGGCGGCGTGGTTTGCATTATTCGAAATTTAAAATGATACCAACCTTCGTTTTGCAGAGCCTCCTGCAATGCTTCTGGGATCTGACCATTATCAGAATTTTGATTCTGATCAAAACCCGAACTAGTTTCGCGGTAACTTCTTTCCCGTTGTTTACGACGAACATGAGACATCTTTTTCTCCAATTTTCTAATTTTCTGAGCTAAATACTCCTCCTCATCGTAGCGTTTTCGTTTTTCCATAATCAACACTAAGAAATACCACTTAAAAGTCTAAAAAACTCAATAAACTAATTTTCAATTAGAATATTACGTGCGCGATGGCAACCACACAAAACGTGTATGAGATACCCACATTGGGCCGCATGAAATGTATTTCTTTTGAATTGTTGCTCTAAAATAGTGTAAGATGGCAGCACATGTCCGTGCTACTACAAGTAAATAAGTGTAATCTCGAAGGGCGAATCACTGAAGTTTAATAGAATATATAAATATCTACAAAAAACTTTGGGAGACCATGTGTCCAACTATTGTAGTTATGTCACTATAACTACATTTTTACATTTTAAAAGTTGATAGAAATGATGATCAAAATCAAACCATGTTATCCATACCTTTGTATTAATTCTTAACCAAATAAATTATTTCGTATTCAAGAATGTTTCAATACCTGTTGATTACTTTTTGAATGATTGAAATCGGACATACCATTCAAAAGTTATCATGGAATTACTGAATAAAACCCACCTGTGTTCCCTCAGTTGCCTGTGTGCCGGGGGCCACGGTATTTCTTTCGAACAACCCGCACCCCTGGCAGGCATCGTCCCTTGCGGCCCCATCAGTTAGTGCTGACATCTCTTTGAGGCGCGCGTGGAACACAACGCGCCGTCGACCCGGGCTTGGCCCTTACCGGACAGCGAGCTACCCATTACTAGCCGTCCGCAAGCCCGCGCCTACGTTGGCCGGGTATCTGCCTGGGATTCCCGACGCCCAGGGCGTCTCCTGTGGAGGCTAGGGCCATGAGAGCGCATATACTGCCTCTCCCTCACGTGCGCCGCCTCCCTCTTGGCGAGCATTACTGTTTCGCAGAAGGAGGCGACGGCTACCCATGCACTCTCACTCCTTACCATGGCCTGGACCAGGGCCGAACGCGAGCGATTGCCGCCGCCGATCGTCTCCACGAAGACACGGCGGTGCTCCGCTCAAGCCGGGCAGACCTCCACCGTATGCTCCACCGTGTCCTCACGGCGATCTTCGCAGTGGAAACACCCGGGCGTTTCCACCCACCTTATATGAAACAGGAACTTCCCGAAACAGCCGTGTCTAGTGAGGACCTGCGTCAGGCGGAAGGTGAGGACGCCGAGGCGCCAAGCCACTCCTCAAAGACGGGACTTACCGCCGCAATCGTGCCATTCCCAGCACTGGGATGCGACAACCACACTCTCCATGTCACCATGAGATCCCGCCCGAGCTCGGTCTACTGTACCGCGAGTCTTCATAGAAGACGCCCACACCGGTGCCCCATAAAGAGTCATGGACCGCACGACCCCGCGTAGAGCCTCCGGCGGGAGGCGTTTGGACCCCATAGATTAGGCAGGAGCCGCTTCAAAGCAGCCCCAGCCCGCTCCAGTCTGGAAGTCTTTGTTTTTAATTTTGAACATTTGACAAATTGAGTCATGTACGTTTTAATTAGCATACTTATAAATTAAATAATCTTTATTTATCCCAAAATGTAAAAAAAAAATGCCCACCCGTGCGAAACCGGGACGGGCCGCTAGTATCTAATAAGTTATCACTTAGTATAAATATTGACGGATTACCAGTTTAAAAAGTTCCAACTATCAATTTTAGCCAATTTTGTGTAATGTACCCGGATAGATAATAATATAAACTACAATCGACAATATGAAAACAAACTTGTAAAGTCACCGGTTTAACGATATAATAGTAGACATAACTGCGTAAATTTTAATCTTCTCTAAAAATGATAATCATAAATTATGGCATTAATCACACAAAAATTATAGCTAAGAATGCCTGTTATAAATTTTATTAGTATATTAGTTTACAAAAACACTTTATCATTTGATCTCAGATCAGCACTAAAGTAGAATCATAAAACGTAAAACAATGTGAGTAATATGTTATTCTTATTACCTACTAAATAGAATACTTAAATATGAAATTATACTAATGGTTACTCCATTCATACAGAGCCGGGAGCTTTTCGGAGCGAAAGTTTTAGGAAGGAAATAAGGATTAGGTGCAGCAAATTTCGCATTCCGACACATAAATAGTGGTCGTAAATTGCAAATCTATAATGCAGACACCAAAAAATGTTTACATAGAATAAATATTTCATTTTCTCTTTGCTCATAATGAAATGGGATAGAAGATTCGAATTATTCTGATTGTGACATCCATAGCGTTCTTCTCTTATTATAAAATGTGTGATTTGCCAAGGCCATATCACTTCAGTAAACAATTCGTAGAAATCGTCCTTTGCCAAGAAACGGTCCACATCCATATTAGGTTCTGTCTGGGATCTGTGGAATAAAAAAAAATTTGCAAAATAGTAGGTATTCACAAAATTTTATTACAAAGAATAATGGAGACTGAACCCTAAAATCTTTCAATATGATTGAGTATATTTGCACTAGCCTGCTACAATAAGGGTAGATGACTTTTAAAAGATTTGTAAGAACATTTGATTTGCCAATCCTTCTTATAGTAGCAATTAACAGGAATTCACAAAAGTAAAATAGTTTTTAAAATTAATAAATAATAGTTTAAAAAAACTAAAAAAACACGCTTTAAAAACCAAACTAAAAAGTAGGAAATAATTTAATTCTATTACAAAGCGTGGGGTGCTTTTTGAGGTATTTTTACAATCAATTAATATCAAGCCCCCCACGCTTTTTAATAGAATTAAATTATTTTCTAATTTTTAGTTTGGTTTTTAAAGCGTGTTTTTTTAGTTTTTTTTAACTATTATTTATTATCTATTTTTTAGTTTTGCTAGTTAGCAAAACTAGAAAAAAATACCAAAAATAGAAAAAAACACGCTTTTGTAGTTACAAAAGCGTGTTTTTTTCTATTTTTTTTAAATTATTGAATTGTCATAGGTCCTCGATAAGTCTAAAAAGTTTAAATGGAATCTGACCGTTTAAAGTGGGTCAAAATAGCGTCCAAAGGAGTCGGTTACGTACAAACAAACATACAAACATACAAGTGAAGCTAATATAAAGCGTATAAAAATAGATAGAATTAATGAGGCGCATAAAAATTACCATAAAACTTACCCACAATTCTCACAAATCTGCTTAAACTTCCAGTACAATATACGAAAAAAGAGCGATGTGGTCAATGTCTAGTAATTCAGGCAATTTATATCTTGTATAAATCACGTATTGAGGCAAATGACGCGTGAATAAATGATGAACTTCTCAATTCGCATTGCGTTTGCTACAACACGAAAAATTGCCCTTATAGCCGAAATTTATTAGCGTATATAAGAGTAATTTGTTACATAAAAGCAAATATCTTGCCTATTTATAGTTCATCAGCCGTACAAAACGCCTTTACATGACGAGTTTAAGGGGATTTAGCTTATTATATGGTAACTATGAAATCTCTACAAGGTTTTATTCCTTATAATTTGTGCCCAAACGCAATCTTACTAGCATTAATATGGCTTTTATAAAATATATTTTTTGGCTTTAATGACATTTATAGAGCAACTTTTTGCTATTTGGGAGGTTATCATTTGTAGCCTCGAGTTGTAACGCGGGTCGTAACAGCTATATGGACATAATCAAGCATTACATATGTAAGTTATAACATCCTTTAAACCAGGAGGCCCATATTTTGGTTTTGTGCTTTTTTTTTAATTATTTGTTCTTGAGTTAAGTTTTCATTTTATTTGTGATAAATTATTTAATTAATTTTCTGTGTCTCGTAATGTTATTTACTTTGCCAACCTATGTATAATAAAGAATCAAGTATATCTAACTAAACAGACGGCTGTGCTGCTGGGGGAGTTTGTTGCGCCACTTCTTCTTCCCAGCTAAAGCACTAGGAAGTAGTGAACGGCAGGCGTTTTGGGGTGCTGATTCTCAGCCTAATTCGAATAAATGACTTTTGATTTTGATTTTAATAGTAAAAAAAAAACCTCTTAAAACAAAAGTTTAATGTTTCCAACATGTTTAAAGTTCACTTATTGCGAAGCTGGGATTTTGTTTTTAACACGCTTTTATTAGCTTCACCTGTACGTTTGTAAGCATGTTTGTTTGTTTGTAACCGACTCCTTTGGACTTGATTTTGACCCACTTGAAACGGTCAGATTTCATTTAAACTTTGTAGACTTATCGAGGACCGATGACAATTCAATAATTTAAAATAAAAAATTGAAAAAAAAAGAAATCATGCTTTTGTAGTTAGCAGAACTAAAAACTAGAAAATAAATAATACTTTAAAAAACTAAAAACACGCATTTTATGCTATTAAAAAGCGTGGAGTGCTTTTTGAGGTATTTTTATAATCAATTAATATCAAGCACCCCACGCTTTTTAATAGAATTAAAATTATTTTCTACTTTTTTAGCTTGGTTTTTAAAACGTGTTTTTTTTTAGTTTTTTAAACTATTTTTTTAAACACATACGTGGGACACTCAGAAAGTTTTTCGAAAATAAAAATAAATGTTCTATAGGTAAATATTTTTTTATTAAATCTTTTCAAAGTACTAGCCTCTATACAAAATTTCATGCGTCTAAACCAGTGTTCGAATCACTTTTTCCAGTCCGCCGCAGACACTTCGTTTACAGCCTGCTCGAACGTTGCCAGCGCATCTTCCGGCGACAAGAATTGTATCCATCTGAGCCGATTTTTTTATTTTCGGGAATAAAAAGAAGTTACACAGTGCTAGGTCAGGGCTGTAAGGAGGGTGACCCAGGAGTTTGACCAGCGTGCTGTCCCAGGAAGTCCCTCGTTTTGAGCGCGGTGTGCAAGGCGCGTTGTCGTGGTGGAGCAGTAGCCCGCGGTGCCCTGTATTTGGTCGCTTGTTGCCCACAACAGAGAAAACTTCTGCCAAGCATTTGGTAGTATACCACTCAACGTTGATGCTTCTTTGGTTTCGTAGAGGAATTGACACCAAGTGGCCAGTCAAAATGAAAAAGCTCGCGACCAAAATGCTCCCCCGCTTCTAGATCGCTTCACTTTGGTAGGCGTTGATTCGTTTTGAAACACCCAAACCGTCGACTGGGGCTTCATTTCTGGATCGTATTGATGAATCCAAGACTCATCACCTGTAATGATGTCGTAAACACGCCGAGGCGAGCCTGCTTCAAATATGTTTATCATATCACAGCACCATTCCACCCGGGCCTGCTTCTGAGCATCGGTGAGGTTGTGCGCGTCCCAGCGTGAAACTATCCTCCTCACGCGAAGATGCACATGTAGAATTTTGTGAAGGCTTGCCGATTCAACCTGCAGTATGTGCTGAATCTCTTGATACCCTATTGTCATAGATTACATTTTTCGCTGCTAGCACGTTTTCTTCCGTAACAGCCGTCAAAGGGCGACCACTTCTTTCTTCATCCCCCAAACTTAGTCGATCGCGCTTGTCCTTCGCTATCCAGGATGTCCACAGATCCAAGGGAATGATGAGCCTGTATGGATCAAACGGGGAATATTTCAGGGCGACAGCTTGAGTCCCCTTTGGTTTTGGTTAGCCCTGAATCCTCTAAGCACACTGCTGGAGAATTCAGGTCTAGGCTATCGGCTGAGGAGAGACGGTGGGGTTATATCTCACCTCCTATACATGGATCACCTTAAGCTCTTTGCCCCCAACAAATTGCAACTGATGGAGCTATTGAAGGTCACTGCAACTTTTAGTAGCGCCATCAGAATGGAATTTGGTGTGGACAAATGTGCTGTCATGCATGTAAAGTGAAGTGAGATTATGGAATCCGAGGGAATTCAACTCTCAGATTCCATACACCTCAGATCCTTCTCCTCATCCGACAGCTATAAGTATTTGGGTATGTCGGAAGCGTTAGGCATCAACGCCGCTGACATGAAGCAATCGTTGAGGGAGCGCTTTTTTGGTCGCCTGAAGAAGTTGTTAATTAGTCTTCTTACAGGCGGAAACAAGGTGCGCGCCTTCAACGGTTGGGTCATGCCAGTTTTGATGTACTCTTTCGGCATACTCAAATGGACTCAAACTGAACTCGACGCCCTGGATCGACGGGTCCGTACACTGCTGAGTGCAAACCGGATGCATCACCCATGATCATCGGCGATGAGACTGTACATCCCGCGGAAGTGCGGGGGTCGAGGCTTTTTAAATGCGAAGACCCTCCACAACCGCGAGGTGTGCAGTCTCAGGGAATATTTTTTAAAAGCCGAAGTGGGTATCCACCGTGATGTGGTCGCGGTGGACAAGGGTTTCACCCCGTTGTCCATGGCTAAAGAGAACTGGCGCAAACCCGTAATACTCACTATAGATGACCGCAAGGAAGTATGGCGAAACAAGGAGCTTCACGGGCGCTTCTATCGGGCTCTTCATGAGCCCGGTGTAGATTTCCTAGCGTCCGTATCCTGGCTACGCTTCGGTGACCTTTTTGGGGAAACTGAAGGTTTCATCTGTGCAATTATGGACGATGTTATCTTGACGAATAACTACCGGAGACATATTATGAAGGACGGGACGGTTGACGTGTGTCGAGCATATCATCGTCCAGGTGAGTCCATCAGACATATTATCTTTGGTTGTTCTCGTCTAGCTAACGGCGAGTACTTGCACAAACATAATCAAGTAGCCAGGATTATTCACCAGCAACTTGCTTTGCAATATAAACTTGTGGATTCTGAGGTACCGTATTACAAGTATGTGCCCGACCCAGTTCTCGAAAATGACCATGTCACGTTGTACTGGGATCGGTGTATCATCACTGACAAGACTATTGTAGCCAATAAGCCAGATATAGTGGTGATAGACCGGTTGGCGCGCCGCACAATGATAATCGATGTTACCGTTCCACATGACGAGAACCTCGTGAAAACTGAGAAAGAGAAACAGATTAAATATCTCGACTTAGCACACGAGGTTGTTGCCATGTGGAATGTGAACTCGGCTGTAATTGTGTCGATTGTCGTATCAGCCAATGGACTGATGGCCGAAAGCCTCGACCAACATCTATCGAGGCTCTCGTTAGGCGGTTGGATCAAAGGTCTAATTCAGAAGGCAGTACTCCTCGATACGGCACGTATCGTGAGGAGGTTCCTATCTCTGGAGCCCTAACCACCGGTAGCTTGGACCCTGCTCCCGATATTGGCGGACAACTATTTTTTATATTTTTAAATGTTTTTTGTAAGGTTATTTTATAAAAATATTTAAAAATGTATTAGAATAAGTAGTTAAATGAATATACGATAATAATAATAATGCCTCCAAAATATCTGAAAAAATCGTGATATAAGTTATAACACCAAAGTCCGATTGGTCAGGGCACTAGCTTTTCCGATTTTCCTGTATAGAGTTGGAACTTAGAGAATCTGAGCAATAGAAAGATAAAGGATAGACGAATTAGAAATGTGGTGCTGGACGCGAATGCTCCGAGTACCATGAACAGACAAATGTGGTGCTGGACGAAAATACTCCGAGTGCCATGAACAGACAAATGTGGTGCTGAACACGAATGATCCGAGTACCATGAACAGACAAATGTGGTGCTGGACGCGAATGCTCTGAGTACCATGAACAGACAAATGTGGTGCTGGACGAAAATACTCCGAGTGCCATGAACAGACAAATGTGGTGCTGAACACGAATGCTCCGAGTACCATGAACAGACAAATGTGGTACTGGACGCGAATGCTCCGAGTACCATGAACAAACAAACGCACTCGACGCATAATGTGTCCGTCCTTTAGCAACTCGATACCAAGACCAGATTGTCGGTTGATTGTTGTGTTGATTGTGTTGTTGTTGTTGTGTTGTGTTGTTGTGATTGTTGTTGTTGCCTAAAACGTAGTTTGACTTATTTCGGCCACATAATGCTAAGGGGAGATAGCAGACTAGAAAAGCTGATCATTATTGGCAAAACCGAAAGAAAGTGAGCACGAAGCCGGTCGCCAACACGATGGTCTGACCAAGTAAAAGAAGCTACATCCTCCAACAAATTTCAGCAGGTGGTGATAGCAACTTTGGACCGGAGTCGATGGAAGCAGATTGTCAGTGGCGCTTAAAGGGGTCTAGTGACCTCGATCCTCAGTAATAAGCAGAGGTCGGAGTAGGTATATTGATTTAAGGTCGTTGACGTTCGTAGAGGATAATATACATGTGGGAAATCAAAACACTTTTAATACCTTTGAGCTATTTTATTTAAATATTAGTCTTTACAAAAATCTTTACGTCTTTTCCGTCTTACGTCAAACTCTACTCTCCTCACATTACTGAAGTAATCCTCTTTCTCTCTCACACATTCTCGCTCTCACTCACTCAATACTGTCATCCCCACATTCGGCCGTCCTGCAATTAGTCTGTCCCTAGACTAATACAAATAAGAAATCTTTAAAACACATGAAAGCTGTAAACACAAGAATAAAATCGAAATCAATAAAAATCTTACATTGTTTTTTAAAATACTTAAATTATAACAACAAATCATTAAAACATAACTTAAATAGCTACGACATAAACAAAAAAAAATCTTAACATTAAAGGGATTAGGGAACATACTGTTTCACCGTCTAAACTGAAAAAATAAAATTGAATCCTAACTTTATGCTCTAACCTCAGTCATTTGCAGCATCGCTTTCCTGCACACTAGGCCATAGCTTCATAGAATCTGCCGCACTGCTCGTCTTATTCGGCCCTTCAGTTGCAGAATCCAGCTTAGCTACATCGTATCTATCGGCACCCTTCACTTTGGTGACCCGATAAGGACCTAAATACTTTGGTCTAAGCTTCATACCTACTCCAAACTGGTTGCGTCGAATAGCCACAATATCTCCAACTTTATAGACTCGACTTTTCTTCCTAGCTTTATTAAAATCACGTCTATTTTCGTTTTGTACTTTTAAAATCTGCTCTTTCGCCTTCATTCGCAGTTCTTCCCGATGATTCATAAAAATGTTTTGATTCTCCTGTTCAATTAAGTCCAAAATCTCAGGATCAGCTTGCCGTCTCATCTTTGTGCCAATCAGTAACTCATAAGGTGCAGCGTTGACACTTCTCTGATAAGTGCTGTTCAGCGCTTGTTGCAAACGACTAACATGTTTGTACTAATTACCTGGTTGCTCTATACAGAGTTTTGTTAGTACAGAAACCATTACTCTATGAATCCTCTCCACTTGCCCGTTTGCTCTGGGAATACCCGTCGTAATAGTAATGTGTTCAATTTTCTCGTCTTTGCAATAACCTGTGAACTCCCCGCTAGTAAAAGCAGTTCCTCTGTCAGTAATAATACGCCTGGGGTTACCAAAAACTTGCTGGTGAACCTGTAGTTTTGCTATTACCTCTCGGCTTGTTGTGCTTTTTGTAGGAAATATCCAAGTGAACTTTGTGAATGCATCTATCATCGTCAAAATATGATTGTATTGTTTTTTCGTTGCAGTCATAGGTCCAATGTGATCTAGATGCAGTGTATCCAATGGTAATTCGCCTTTTTCAATTGGAGACAACAATCCTTCTTGTTTTCCTGCTTTTCGACTTGCCAACAAACAAGGTATACACGTTTGAATGTATTCTTCAACTTTTCTGTCTAAACTCTTAATGTAGTAATCTTTTCTTAGCAATTCTATAGTCTTTTTCTTACCGAAATGTCCATTCTCATGAGCGCTACGAATTAATTCCATCTCCATATTCTTTGGTACTACCAAATGTTTCTGAGGACCCTTAAATAAAATTTCATTTTCAAGCCAAAAGTCGTCATAGGGCTTGTCTTTCAAAATTTCAATTATCGCTTTCAAAGCAGTATCTTTAGCTTGGTTATCTTTTAATTTTTCGTAAAAGTCTGATGTGATTTGAGCTACATACGGGTATCTACTCAATGCATCGGCATGTCGCATCTGGCTTCCACTCCTGTGCTCAACGGTAAAGTCGTATTCTTGAAGTAGTATTATCCACCGTGCAACTCTTGTTGAAGAAGCCATATCTTTCTTCTCCAGTGTCATCTGAAACGCTTGGCAATCCGTAACTATCTTGAATTTTTTACCAAATAAATATTTCCTAAACTTTTTAATCCCTTCGATTACAGCCAGTGCCTCTAACTCATAACTAGAATACCGACTTTCTGCCTCTGACGTCTTCCTACTCATATAGTAAATCGGATGTAAACTTCCATCATCGTCACTCCGTTGCATCAGAATAGCAGCATACGCAACTGCTGAGGCATCTGTGTGTAGTTCAGTATACGACTTAGCATTATAAATCTTAAGTACTGGATTATTGGAAAGTTTTTCCTTCAATGTCTCGAATGCAATCATTTGTTCTTGATTGAACTTAAAAATACTATCCTTCTTCAGTAAATCGGTCAACGGCTTTGCAATCAGTGAAAAATTTTGTATATATTTACGAAAATATGACGTCAGGCCAATGAAACTTTGCAATTGTTTGGTGTTTTTAGGTTCCGGGAACCTTTTAACAGCATCAGTCTTTTCAGGTGAAGGTTTTACTTGACCATTCTCTATGATGTGGCCTAAATACTCTACTCGTCTTACCACAAGTTGTGATTTCTTCCAGTTGATATCCAACCCGTATTGTGACGCTACGTTTAACACCTCTTTCAATCTTTCCACAGCTTCTAGTTCATTCTGAGCTGTAATTATTAAATTGTCTATAAAAATCAGTACTATACGTCTAGATATCAATTCATGGAAAATAGTCGTTATAAATCTTGTAAATGCTTTTGGACAGATCGTCAAACCAAATGGTGCCTTTAAAAACTCGTATTGTCCATTGTGCGTGACAAAAGCAGTGTACTTAATCGAGTCTTCATGTACTGGTAAATGAAAATAAGCATTTTTTAAATCAATCGTACAGAAAATCTTAGCTTCTGCAAGTCTATCAATGTGGTCGTCAATAATGGGCAAAGGATATTCATCCTTTAACATCTTCTTGTTGATTAATCTGTAGTCCACACAGATTCGGATAGCTCCATCCTTCTTCCGAACTAAGACTAACGGACTAGCATACTCTGACCAACTCACCCTCAGTATTCCTTCTTTTAGCCACTGTTCAACCTGTCTTTCAACCTCTTCTTGTTCACTGATAGCTAAACGGCGTGGCCGCTGTGCTACCGGGATGTCGTCTTTCAAAATAATATGCAACCTTACCGGGGTGTCTTTCGTCTTCATCGGCTGGTATCCCTCTACAAGATGCTTTACCTGCTGCTGAATATGTTTACTAACTTCACCTCCGATAACATACGGAACGTCTGCAAAATAACAAGAAAGTTTACGCAACCAATTCTCATCCGACGGTAAAAACATTATGTTTCCTTCCTTCATAAACAATGTTACATCTTTTAAAAACTCATGTCCTATTATAATCTCATACGGCATAGAGTCATTAGATACCACATGGAAACACACATCACTATAGCTTTGTTCGTCAATTACAACAGGAACTGTAATTTTCTCCATGGAACACACTTTTACATGTCCAAAGCCAAATAACGAAAGAAAATCATTTTCACTTTTCGGTGATCCAATCATCATGTAAAATTCTTCAGAAATCAAGTTAACGTCACTGCCGGTGTCGATTAATGCACACGTCGCCTTCTCAAAAATTTTCACGATTTTCCGGGGTTTTCTTATCAAGATATCTTTGTTTACATCGTTGTCGTTGTCAAGCAAGACGTCATATTCTTTTTTATTCGTGGCTGACAAATCAGTGCTAAAATCTTTTTCGTTCATAGTTGACAACACAGCGCTGCCACCCGCGGACGTAAAATTAACGTTGTCGGCCTCCTTGTTAAACATCGTGCGTTTCGTGTCGTTCAGCGCACTCACACCACCTGGTGTTTTTTCACCAACAACTTGCCGGGTCGGGTGCTGCTGACGTCTTGTAAAAGTCACACCTGCTTGGTCGCCGCCGCTTCGAAATTTGTTCGGTGCCTGTTCGGATGTTTCCGTCTTGTTACACTGTGGCGCAATATGGCCAAAATCATTGCATTTGAAGCATTTTAGCCCGAGATGTTTATTTGGGCAGTCCTTGGACTGATGACCTTTTCCACCACAACTAAAACACTTGATCACTTTTTTTTCTACCACGTCACTATTTTTCGACTGACTTCGTCGTATCTTTGATTCTTTTATCTTATCTTTCAGAGTTTCGTAAATTTTGATTTTTTCTTTTAAATCTGGATACGTGGTGACTCCGTATAACATTATTTTATGTGTTTCGTCGTCTTCTATCCCATCAACGATATATTTAATCGCAACATAATCCGGCATTTTTCCCCTCTTCCCCAGTTCGCGCATTACTAATAAGTAGTCCATACAGCTTTCATTGTTTTGTTTTTTCCGGCTACTCATCATTTCATGGACTGTCTTTTGGTCTAAAACATCAGGAAACTCTTTGGCGATCGCAACCTTCAGCTCGTCCCACGACTTAAACGGACGTTCAGACTGGAGCCACAGAGCCGCTGTTCCCACCAGGGATCTTCGAGCTATTATGAGCTGTTGTAAAGGCGTCCACATAAAAATTTCAGAATTGTCATCTAATTCCTGGATCCATTTCGATACCGTATAAGTTTTATCCTGGCCACTGAAATTTTTGACCAGATCGTCTGCAAAATAGGGCGCATTGGCTTGAATGATAGGGTTTTGGCTTTTCTCTGCCCTCGCCATTTCGTCTTCTGGATAACTGTAATTCAAACCCGTTGCGTCTGTTGCCAAAAAAATGGCCGCCTTCAAAACTGAAAATTTTCTACGTCGTCGGCACGTCGTTATATTTTTTTCTGTTTTACCTTGTAGGCCCGTCTTTTAATGATTTCCCAGCTTTTCCACTTTTGTGGGCGTGAAATGTGGGAAATCAAAACACTTTTAATACCTTTGAGCTATTTTATTTAAATATTAGTCTTTACAAAAATCTTTACGTCTTTTCCGTCTTACGTCAAACTCTACTCTCCTCACATTACTGAAGTAATCCTCTTTCTCTCTCACACATTCTCGCTCTCACTCACTCAATACTGTCATCCCCACATACATATGCCTCCAAAATGCCGGAACTTCATATTTATTGTGATATTTGTTCCGGAATTTTGAAATTAGCACGAATTTGTGTTTAAGGTGAAAAACGTATTAATAATATCAATCTACGCTACCAGTGTTAGCTAATGGTGAAAGAAATCAGTATTTTATTTTATACAAAAATACCTTGGAATAGGTACACCGTATTTTGTCCCTTACTGTTTAATTAAAAATAATTGTTCATTGAATTCAATCAATCATTCATATAATAAACGATTTTGTTAGCATATCTGTATGTTTTTTTATTTTATTTTATTCCATAATTCCAATTCCGGAACTTTTTCCGGTACTTCCCGCACATTATGGATAAAATGGCATGTCTGTATTATAATATCTTGACGCAAGTATATAAAATCAATCTACCTACTCCGACCTCTGGTAATGAGGGACCGATTGAAGAAGATTGTTTTTTGTTAATAAACATTTATAGACATGACAATTTTATTTTGCATCCTTAACCTATTAGAAAGGATAAATGTATTTATATTTCTCACCAAAGAGCGCATGCAAATGTTAACGTTTTATCGATAACTGTTTACAACGCTATTTTATCGATATCATTTTCAACTACTACGCATCAGTTATTCGTGTGTACACATACGTATCAAGCAGAGCGTTCCGCCCTTTAATTCGTGCGAAAAGAACAACTGCAGACCCAGCCCAAGTAAAAAGATATAATTCGAGATTTGGCTCTTGCCTTCCTTCTCCAATTTTAATCAATGTAGAAGATATTTTATAAACTTGATAAATAGGCTAAGTACTGTGTCCCTATGTTTTTCTTTTTTAGAGACTGTGACCTCTGAGTTTGTTTTAGCTTTTCTTCTCAGAGTAGTCAGATAGGAAACGCCCACCTCATCTAATTAAAAAAAATATGATTGATGTGTAAAAGTGTTTGTACAAACCTACTTACAGAAATAAAGTCATTTATCATTAACAGTTGCTATATTTGTACACTAGGCCTCTATTGACAGCGGTCTATACATATATGCAACTTTGAGCATTTTTGAGGATTGTAGTTTCTTATAAACATAACGTATCATCAAAAAGGATAACATAGTGAAATTTAAGCAGTTCATATTTATTTAACTGTGAAAAATCATTGTTTTATGGTTTTTTTTTTTGTGGGTGGGAAATCATCAAATAACTTCTCCTGCTCTGGGTGCAGCAAGAGGACGTGTCAGACTTTTACTGACTAAAACCCTCCCGTGTTCCCTCAGTTGTCTGTGTGCCAGGGGCCACGGTATCTCTTTCGAACAACTCGCACCCTTGGCAGGCATCAGCCATTGCGGACCCCACCAGTTATTGCTGACATCTCTGACGGCGCGCGTGGAACATAACGCGCCGTAGACCCGGGTTTTTTTTTAAGTGGAGAAATGCCGACTGCGCTACCACGGGGAGATAGCGCAGTTTTATGGGACTGAAACCCAGTAAAACTCCACGGTGTCCTCCAGTGCCGCTTGAGGCGGGAACACAGAAACGCGCAAGCCATCCGCAAACCCGCCGCGGCTGTCCGTCACCGGACCCTCCTCGGAGGGGAATAACCCCTATCACCGGCACACCAGGACACATGGCATGCCGTGACCACCCCAATTGTTTTATGGTGATAACCAGAAAGAAAACAGGCGAGAGCGTGTATATTGAGAAAGGACCGCCCGCAATTGCTCTTAAATGCATATAAACTGATACTGGAGTTTTTTTAAGTTTTATTAGTTGCGCTACGAGTATCGTAATGTTTAGTATTTTACCTTCATTTAGTATTCAATTTACATCCTTACATTGCGCATTATTGCAGCGTTTTTTTTTTCATACTAAATCTAAAAGTTGTTTCCAAGCAATCACTTGTACTCCATGCCTTGCTAAATAAATAAATAAATAAGCCCTTTATTCCAAAATTTACAAAACATTTCAGTTAAACTTAAAATTTATACACTGTAACAAAATTAAACGTCCTTTATTTCGGCGTGCCTATTGGCAAAGGCCTTCTCCAACGATTTCCACTGTTGCCTATCTTGAGCAACTCTATTGTCATGGCCTGCTACAACTTGCCAAATTATACGTTCATGGTGCCTCCATGGCAACGTTTTCTATTGCCAAATCACCTACCCGCTGCCACCGCGCGCGCCACTCCAAACCAGTGGCAGTACTGGCAGTGCGCGTCGCACTTGCACCACATGCAACCTGACCGCGATGGTGTGTCATGTGTGCGGCGCACCCGGCGCGGGTCACATTCGCGCCACCTCGCACGTGCTCTCCATCAGCCACGGTGCCCCGCGCTATTATAACACTATGCCATTCCTATTATCCCTTCTTGCCACGCGATTTCCACCCCTGACGACCCCTCTTCAAAGTTTACACTCTTTTTACCCTGTAACAGTTAGTCGGTTGAATTACAGACTTTATTGTGCAAATTATAGAAGCTATAGTAAACGACGCAGGTATTAATGTGTCCCGTGCAGCGTTTTGACGAACGGTGCAGGGGATGTAAATAATGCGTTTGGCGTCGCGGTCGCGATCAATTAAGATTGATACGGTGTGATGACATTATAATATCGTTTTGATGCGGGGCGCGTTTGTATGAGTTAGTTAAGAGCATTAGTTATTTTATTTGATACAAGTGAGCCGGCTGGGCGGCGCACGTGCGGCGCTGTCACTGCCGAGGGCCGAGTGCCGACTTGCCGAGTACTGGGGGGTTGGCTACAATAACAAACCGCCGTGCACTGCTTGTCGCAATAATCTTACTTAAATAAGCTCAATATGGTGGAGACCATGTTGAGCTCACCTATTTTGAACAATGTTGTTAAAGTCCCCACTTTCACTAGTAATTATTATATGTCATGAACATGTTGATGTGAGTCTTGTGAGCTTGATCGCAGCTATTTCCAATTCCATTAGGTAGACCTACATTTTGTAGAAATTCAGAAACTATTCACAGAATTGTATGGTTTCACGTATGTGTTTAGACGCTAATGTTAACGGAAGGTTAATCTAAGGAGAGGGGTTGAACGGCGTAGCTCACAGAAGATGCGATCTTCTAGATAAAGACTGGAGAGCATAAGTCATAGATGTAAGTTTTTGTATATTTCCATGGTGTGTACCTACCAGTATAACACAACTTCCAGTGAACACGTGCTAGAATGCCTTCCCACCGTACCATTGATTACGGGCGAGATCCTGCTTTAGATAGAAGCACGTTAATGTTGTTTATTGCAACTTTGCAATCGCCAGAATATATCGCTGTGTTGCAAGCCGCACGTGTTGTGATCGAGTTTGCGATAAGTTTGTGGGCTCGCAGTTTGATGCTAATAGAATAAGTGGCGATAACACGCCCGCTCCCCTGCGCCAGGACCCCAGTCCCGCGCCGCCGCGCCGCTGAGTTCCCCGGCAGGTGTAAGTCTTGCAATATAATTCCGTTCCGTTTGACATTCTCAAATTAGGTAGGTACGGTAATGTATATCGGTCGAAGTAGTACTTATCACCTGCGACTTGACAGCGGGGGCGGGGCGCGGGCAGTGAGCCGAGTCAATATTGTCTCGTCGCGTGAACATTAGCGCGCCACTTTACAACAACGAGCGGCACGTGTCCGGTGCTGTCCCCGCGCGCCATAGTGTGGTGGTGCGTGGACTATCACGAACTCCACGACGCATATACCCTATATTGAACTCTCTTTCCCCCCTTCATACTGCTTGTTTTGCAATGAACTCGGTCGGTGTTTATGCAGCTGTGCGTCCTCCCGTAACAACGTTGCGAATATTTTTTACATCGCGTCGGTACAATACAATAATAATGTAAAGAGCTTAAATGTAACAGTTTAGAGCACTTAATGAAAGAACGATACGGGTAGGCTGCTATTATAAGTATGTGAATTTAAACAGTTGCTCTCGTAATAACTTTGGATAAGTATGTATTTTAATTTTTTGTCACCGCCTTCCGAAATTAAAGTTATTTTTCACATTTTAGTGGTTTTTTTGGAAGTCAGTTGTTTTTTTTTTTTTGTAAAAAGTTTTTAGTTTTCACTTTTTAGTGGTTCACATGTGCTTACCCCTTCACAGCGTCCCGGCGTGATGTTATGTTATGAACTGATGTAAACAATAGACAGACATGAGATTTCTGCAATTCCAGTCCATTTGCTATCATTTATTGAGGAGTTCCGTTGCCTATCTCCGAAGTTCTTCATAAGATCTTCACCAAATTGAAATGGGACCACTCCGAGAAAGTATTCTTCCAAAAACTACCCAAATCGCTTCAAATGTGCCTATAAAATTTGGAGAGTTCTCTCTATTTCTCCAGGATCCCATCATCAGATCCTGACTTGATGATCATGGGACCACCTGGGAAGTATACCTTCAAACAAAAAAAAATCCAAATCGGTCCAGCCATCTTCGAGTAATCGGGGAACATACATTTAAAAAAAATATTAAAAAAAAGTAAAAGGTTCCGACGAATTGAGAAGTTGGTTAAAAATTAGACACCATATTTCATTACAACTGGGTCCACTTAAACTTATTGGGAATTTAATTACAAATTAACTACCTGCAACGAACGAAAGTGGCCACCGACCAGCACTGTGTTGTTGTTTTTGGACTGCATAGTGCACATACGCAATATGCACAAAGATACTCAATACACAAACATAATAAATTCACAATCTCACAAATCCACACGCCCGTAGCAATCGCGCGTCGTAGCATCGCCGGGTTACGCGTGCTACGCGCGGTGCTACGAAAGTGTAATTTGAAATTCAACCTGTACAAACGAATCCTTTAATTTTTGTTGATTGTGTTTCGTATCGGATAGTTTTAGGACTCAAAGGGTCTTCGCTCGGTCGTCTTCCCACAACAACTTGACAATTGTTGTAACTGGCTGTCAGACTTTCTGGCTTTTGACGACCTGTGACGACTCTCAAAGATCCACGAATGACAGCCAGGACCAACTGTTTATCGTACTTTATGAGCGTGCTGTCTGAGACACGGAGGGGTCATGATATTTAACCTATTCACGGACCAACCGCGGTAACCGTGCTTAACCTGATCGATACACCCGTGCGGCTGATATTACTTAGCCACAAGCCCCTGGCGTGCCCCTTGGCCCTTACGTCAAAGTTCATACATAAATAGGTAATATTCGTGTTGATAGACAGGTTAGCGCTGGGCATTCCTAAGCTTATGTAGGTACTGTACTGTGTAAGTAATGCACTCAAATCAGGTATTTGTGCTGTTATTTTTTGACCATATAATGGACACATTCACAGTTTGAATATGATTAAGTATGGTATCAAAAATAACTAATCGGAGCAGCAGCAGTTCATGTGGTCCCCTTTCAAATTTAACCGTTCATTCACAGCCCCCTTGCACCGTGCTAATCTGTATATCGTTTAGACAAACAGTCCGCCACACAATGTTCATTAATTGAACGCGACGCACTTCAATTTATTGTGAACAGATTATAATATAAGAATTGAAGTGTGTAGGTACTACTTATTAGTCGACACGTGCAGAATCCCAATGCTCAATCATTTTATCAATACAGTGTGTATTTACTTTGGATCGTATGAGAAGATACATTAGTGATCCAATAACCTCGTGAGTATAAAAGGGTACTGGCAGGCGATTGTTTGCTAACAAAAGTATTTTTCTTTTCAGTTGACGAATAATGCAAGGAAGTACGAGCAGCGCGCGCCACGTTGTGACGGGACGCGGCGTGTGAAAGAGAAGTGACGTATCGTGACGTGCCCGTTGTGTGGACACTTTGTGGTCATGGATACTACTAGCCAATTGTGAACTATGAATTGATAAGTTACGAAACTAAATTGTATGTACACTTAGCGCCTTACACTAACCGACCTGCATGTCTGTGAACGTAGCGAGCGGCCGGCGCCCGCCACTGTGCGGCCTTGTGCTGCCTCGTGCGGCGTCTGTGCTGGACCGGTGCTAGGTGCAGCACAACAAACATCAATACCTGTAGCGGCAATCCGCTGGGGGTACAGACATCCTTGCTGGCTTTTAGACATTTATGTAAATACATATTATTTACCTGTTTACGTAAACTGTACATAAGTCATTGAAATATTATACAATATAGCGATTCGCAGAAACTGTATTGAAATCATATAAACGTTTAGGGTCCTCGCGCACTACGCGGACCGCGGTAGCACCGACCAGTTGTGGCTTAACTTAGTGTACCTATCTACTTAAGTATGAACGTCCTCATATTGGTCGGATCTTTTGCGGCCAAGATTACGGCCACGACTACAACCAATCGCGGTCGTGGCCGCGTAGTTCGCGAGCTCTCTTATCCTTTCAGATGCGACTTAAGATGAGCGAGGGCATAGAATTAAGGAAACTGTTTATTTAAGTTTTCTACGGCTATATCTGATAAAAATAATTATTATCGTGTTCGAAAATTGTGTTCGTCAACAGCACCACAGTCTAGCTAATTACTAAAGCAGCCGTAACGGGGCCTATTCTCTAAGTCCGTCAACGA
Organism: Polymixis lichenea; assembly: GCA_949091785.1. NCBI lineage: Eukaryota > Metazoa > Arthropoda > Insecta > Lepidoptera > Noctuidae > Polymixis > Polymixis lichenea. The sequence goes on from OX420935.1 coordinate 25,962,916, forward strand.
AGATACGGGCCCGTCAGTAAATAGTTTGATAATTCGGAGAGAACCCTACACCGGATTAATTAACTTTTTCGGACGGGTAAAATCACATCGGGCGTGGGTACAGCTGTCAAATTGTGTTGTTAATAATTCTAAGGTCAGGCCACGAACAAATCTTATGTCCGGAGGTGATACGCAGTAGGAAACGCCCGCAAGTTCGGCAGAAGATACGGATTTCGTGCTTAGGGAGTAAACCCTCTGGCACGGAGCATATATACGCCCAGGGTCGTCGCTCATCCGTAGGCATGTCTGAACAATATGTACCTGTCACCTCACTATGTTTTTTCTAGCTGAAAATTACGCCATGTAACAATGTAGGTATGTGATATTGTTTTTGTATAATACATACGTATTATATACAGTTGTATCCACGCGGTGAGTCCCGCGGGCATCGGACGGTTTTGAACATTGTTACTTACTTTTAGGCGACTTTGTTTTATTTAGACTCTGTATGAGATAATATTGACTCTGTATGAGGTATTTAGTTACTACTTATTTGGACATGTTAGAGTAAAAATTGAACTACCTATTTTATGTTTTATTTTCTACCTCTCTGGACTAAATAAATCTCTACCTAAATAAATAACTAGACCTGCTGGAATCATTCCACTTTGCCCCACTGAACTGCCCCACTGGTGGGGCAAAGGGAATGCCTTGAATTCTGCAGTGGAATCTGCCCCAATAATTCGATTTGGTGGGAGGGGGTAGATTACACACTCCTCTAAGTTGGATTCTGCCCCACTAGGATTGGCACCTTACAATAATTTGTTTCTGGAAGGAAACGGATTGTAAATCACAGATTGTTAAATTAACACGATTTTGTTACAAATATAATAAAACTACACTAAACTTTTAAAATCACAGATATACGATTTGTTCTTACTGGTCCATTAAAGATTTTCATACTCAAAACCATAAGCTGAGTACGATTTGTCCCCGTAAATAGATAATGAAAGGATATTTACTCTAAAGTAAAGTAAAGTAAAATAAAAAAAATATTGCGTATATTGCGGGTACATTAAATGAGATGACAGTTAAAATATGGGTGATCCTTGTACAATCTACCTAGGTATCACAGTTCAACAATAATCGGCATGGTAACTACTAAACTATTCAAAAGTGGTAGCACCCGCGACTTACGAGTTGTAGGTCGTAGGTTCGAACTCAGACAGTACCTACGCATTACTAAATTATTTCATCACCACTGCTCTCAAAACGGTGAAGGAAAACGTGAGGAAACCTGTGTCCGTGTCCTAGAACCAAAATTACGAAGATACGTGACATGTACCAACCCGCACTGGCACATGTACCTACCAAGGCCCACGCCCTCACACAGAGAGGAGTACTGTGTCCCAGTACTGGGAACGTTATAGGCTGATAATGCATATTAATCATCATTTGGCATGGCATAATAGTATAGTCTTTTGATTACCTTCTAAATAAGAAACAACTTAACTATTTAAACAGTCACTTAAAACTTCTTTACTGTTATGTAAAGTAGTTAAAAGTAAAGAAATCAAGTGGCTGTTTTTATGCCTATAGCTGTTTCTTATTTATAACGTAATTATAAGACTGTATTATGCCATGCCAAATGATGATTAATATGTGATTTAGAATAGTTAATAGTTAGAATAAATAGCATTACGTTATCTATTTACGGGGACAAATCGTACTCAGTTTGTGATTTTAAGCTAAGTATGATAAGCTACACGTTTACAGCTGAATAATTAGCGAACTTTATGCAAATGCTAAATAATAACTCGCGAGCCCTTTGCGGCAAACGCTCTTGTGCGTTCTAAACATTGTGAGGTGCTGCAGAATGTCTATCCAGTGCGGCTGGCCGCATTGGTGCTGTGTTTACTACTTTGTCCAAAAACGGCTCAACGCGTATGTGAGTTTGACAACATTCCAGTTTTATGACAGTCATAAAACAATAACGCTACAAGTAAAGGTTGTTTCACATGACAGTTGTTATTGTAACAATTTTTTGTCAGTTAATTTGCTTTTAATCATCATTTGTTGTTCATACGATGTCGTACTTAATTGATTTATTTATTTATAACAATTATTAGCTGCACTTACAGATATTAAAAATATTACAACATAATATTTAACTAAAAAACGTCACACAAACATTGAACATAGATTGCCTGCTATACACAAATATATCAACATCTGGCCTCTGAGCAATCAGGGCGTTCAGCAGATTGATCGCCTGGGTTGTGGGAGCATATCGAGCAGTATGAGTGCGCACGTGTGGAGCTGCGAACAGGCACCTCGAGGCACAGGCGACTGCCACAGACGGTCCGGAGCAAACAATGAACAGCGAGCTAGGGTAGTCGTCGATCTTGTTATTCAGTAATAGGTAGTAGTGCATCAGAAGCGCACACCGTCTCAGTTTCAATGTGTTAATGCCCACCATTCCGAAAAAAACACAGGCGGATACAAGTAGGAATAATACCCATACATTTTTTTGTATAGGTAGCGAGTAAACTTTCGTTGGACCCGTTCTATCATGAGCTTGTATTTTTGTTCATGCGGATCCCATACCAGCGCATTGTATTCAAGTTTGCTACGTACAGACGAGAAATACAGAGTGAGTATAACATTCCTGTCTTTAAACCTACTTGCCTGTCTCATAACAAACCCAAGTGATTGAAAAGCCTCGCCACAGATGTAAATAATGTGCTGATAAAAGATCGTATTCACGTCTCACTAAATGTGAACATTCCGACAGAATTGTGAAAGTTGGTATCAGATTTTGTGAAAGTCAAATAAGCGAGATATGTACTGTAAAGTTGGGCCCTCAGTTCTCACATAGAGGATTGAGGGCCCATTTGTACCTGATAAACTATGGACACTACAGAAAAAGTCATGGGTTCACATGAGATCGATACATGTCGGACAGATCTTACGATATCAGTTTGCATTTCTAAGGCAAGACTTGTGGCGGGACGATGGTCGGAGGCTATCTATCTGTAATATATTATACTTACTTAGTTGATTAAAATGTAACCCAAATATACTCATATTTTATTAAAAACATGCAGGTGATAAATAAGAACTAAACGTATACTTCAAAGCAGGACTTGTTTTATTGAACATTTTTTTATATTTACAAACAATTATATATTCTAACGAAAGTTATTCTGACATAGATTCTGTTTCAACTTCATCTTCCATTTCGTCATCATCTTCATCTTCCACTTCGCCACCGGAACTTGAATCAGAGTCTTGCAAATTTATTATGAATGAATCGATAACATTATCGAATCTACTATCGCGACTCCAGTAATCATTTTCATTTTTCTGGACATGATCGTCGCATTTCTGCCATTTTTCCGCCGTGAATTCCGAAAACAATTTATCCAATAAGATTATCTTTTCGTCTAGAGAAGAATTAATATAGTTTTGGGCTATGTTGTTTTTAATATCAACCCAGTCCAACTCAATTGGATTTAAATCTGGAAGGTACGGAGGTAAACGCAGAACAGTGTGTCCACTGGCTTTCAGGAGTTCGTCAATTCTATACACGGGTTCTTTTTGTGTATTTTTGATAAGAAGTAGCAGTTGAGCCTTTGTCATGGTTCCTGAAAATTCTACATTATGGCATAGCAACCACACTGTAATATTAGGCTGTTCTGTAAGGAGATGTCTCCTTGATTTGCATTTTTTGAAACGGTAGCCCATTTTGTGTAAAAGCTGTCTTAAGTATTCCCGTCCACAATTCAATATGCCATCCCGCATCCCGTCTCAAACTTGATAGTAACTTACGGACACTTGGTATTTAGTAGATAACACTACCTGCCGCCACGAGCGTTGACGGCGCATTGACAGAGCGCAGCAGCCGATATTCCCCCCGTCTCGCCGCGCGCATACCTCAGGGAGTGCACAGCACTGATGGCCACACTATAGATAAAATTCGAGCCCTCAGTCCTCTATTTCTTTTGTTTTCGTTTTTTTTTACGCTAAGCTAAATTCAATTTCGGAAATAAATTAAAAGACCCTTTATTGTTTAAGAAAATCGAGTTTCATTTTTCAACGTTTTCGAGGTTCAACATTATGGAATGCAAATAAAGATGTGAATATGAAAACGCCACTATGTCAATACGACTCAAGGGTACTCTCTAACTCCGTCAACGAAAATACGGCCCCATCCGAAAATAGTAGGAAAGTCAAAGTGACTCCTACAGCTGATTAATTAACTTTTTTGGACGGATAAAACTATATAGGGAGTTAGGACAAGTGTCAAATCGTGTAGTAATTCATTCTGAGTTTGGGCCCTAAACTAATCATAGGTCCGTAAGCGATGCGGAGTAGGAAACGCCCGTAACTTCGACCGAGATTACAGATTTCGTGCTTAGAGAGTAGGCCCTCAGGACCGGACCTCGAAACTTATCCTTCTGCAGCGAGAGGCGAAACAGGTAGACGTGATCTCTCCGAAACTGTTCACCGCTGCACTGGAGGATGTCTTCAAAGTTCTGGACTGGAGAGGGGCTGGCATCAACATCAATGGCGAGTACATCAATCACCTTCCGTTTGCCGACGATATAGTAGTAATGGCTGAGACTATGGAGGAGCTCAGTACAATGCTCGATGATCTCAGTAGAGCTTCCGAAAGAGTGGGTCTTAAAATGAACATGAACAAAACGTAGGTCATGTCAAATGTCCATGTAACATCCACTCTCATGAAGACCGGAGACTACACTCGAAGTAGTGGACGAATATGTTTACTTGCCTAAAACAAACTGTGCAGTTAGGTAGGTCAAACTTCGGGAAAGAGATCAATCGTCGAATCCGACTCGGCTGGGCAGTGTTCGGGAAGCAATATCTTCTCGTCTCACATATCACAGTGTCTCAAGACGAAAGTCTTTGACCAGTGCGTCTTGCCAATGATGACAATTACGACACTGAGGCGTGGTCGCTCACAGTGGACCTCATAAGAAGGCTGAAAGTCACACAAAGGGCAATGAAGACGGCCACGCTTAGAGTATCCCTACGCGATCGAATCGAAATTAAGAGATCCGTAGGATAGCCCGAAGAATTGGCAAACTTAAGTGGCAGTGGGCAGGGCACATTGCTCTCAGAACAGATAGCCGATGGGACCGAAAAGTTCTGAAGTGGCGACCGCATACCGGCAGACGTAAAGTTGGAAGGCCTTCTACAAGGTGGAGCGATGACCTTTTGAGGACTGCAGGAATCCGCTGGATGCGAAAAGCACAGAACTGGTTGAAGTGGAGGTGCTTGGGGGAGGCTTTTGTCCAGCAGTGGACGTCTTTCGGCTGAAATGATGATGGTGATGATTTGAAATTAGGTACTATTTATGAATAACATTCATACATGATATTAATTTGTAATTACCAATACCTACTATCAGCGAAAGGCGGAGGAATGAATTCAATTGCTCCGGTAAGTTCGTACATCTTTGATTATAAGCTTAGTGTGTGCGGTATATCCTGCAGGCAATACTCACCAGTACCGTTTAAATCAAATGCAATGACAAAATGTAATTCGTAGTTGACTGCTATGTCAGTACGAGTACCACAAGTAATATATGACTTAAATGATTCGTCAAATCAAATTGCGTCGTTATTGTCACCCTATCCACATAGGTAGGTATACAATAAAAAAATAGTTGATTTCGTCAGATATTAAAATTTGTAGTTTTATCGTAATTCTTGTTAATAACAAATAATACCAATGTGTTGCACATTTTTTTTCACAAATACACACTATTTTGTATTTGTCTTATCTTTCATACGCTAAGCGTACGTAACAAAAAAATGGAGAACTGAGGGCCCGAATTTTATCAAAGTGATAATTCTCAAACAACAAGAAGTGGTGACCTATTCTTGCTTTCACAAATTTTCACCATTTATTTAGTACATAGCACTTAAGATTTCAACCAGTAGCTGTTAAGTTAATGGTTTCATTTTATTTGCGTAAATAAACTTTTACGGGTATGAGAATTCAGGGCCCATTTTGAACGAAGATATACAAAGTAGGACAGTGTTTTTCGATAGTATCTTGTTTTCATAAATTTTGTTTGGCATTAGCTTAGATTTTGGCATAAAGACTTTTTCTGTAGTGTCTATAGTTTATCAAGTACAGATGAGCCCTCGATCCTATAAGTGAGAGCTGAGGGCCCAACTTTACATTTACGTCCATAAGTCGCTTATTTGACTTTCACAAAATCTTATTCCAACTTCCACAATTCTTTGTGAATGTTCACTAAATCCTAAGCACATTTTCAAAGAGTTTTAACGAAGTGGCCCTCACACCACACGCACATCTACATACTATGTGACAGTGACTTTATTGTATGTCAGTGTTTTCTAAGTACCTAACACGTTCTAATGGGAATCAGAGAAGAAAAAAATAGTCTCATAAGGAAAACAACTTAGGAACTGATCAATTTATCTAACGTGTATTTTTATTCATTCTCCATTTCAAAATGTATAAATAATCTCCCTTATCAAAATGCCCGGGCCCAAGACCATTACTTAAACAAATACGTCGTCGCAATTTCATCTTAGCGACAGTCAATAAAAGTTTTTTTTAACAGATTAAGTCTGGGATTAAAAGGCGAATGTTTTTTTTTTTAAAGGAATCGCCCTCAGACCTCAGACCCTTCAAAAACCAACCGTTTTTATCTTTACGGCAACTGTAGTAGGTAACCAAGGGTGTAGGTAGGTACCCACTAAATGTCTCGCATTTTTTTAAATCGCCTCAGTCACTGGTCCAGGAAAATATGACTGTCTGCGAATAAAATTCTAGTAGATGCCTAACTAAAGATTTTTCAACAGGATTATCTTTCATGTTTTTCCTAAAAAATAGGTGCCTACGTGCCTTCTTACCTTAAGTACTTACTTTGTTGTACATGTCCATTGCGAATATAAATGTTTGCTGTCAAAGTTCCTAAAAAAAATATTTTTTTTGTAAATAATTCATATCATGTACAGCTATCTATTGATAGTAGGTACCTCAATTTATATTTCCTACTTGACAAAAGTTAATTTTTTTAAAGACCTAATAGGCTACCTACTTCTTTGCAAGATATAGGTACACGTTCCTGTGGCTGAGAAAAAGAAGTCCTTATATACCATACTATCTGCTCGTATGTCTGCATGGTCGAAATTCGACGACACACCTTGTTAGTCGTGTCGAACTGAACATTTCGTTATAATAATAAGGTAGGTGCATTTATCTTGTATACCCTCCATCCGGGTTCAGCTGCGATAGTTGTAAACGTAACCACAGTAAGTAACAATAGTTTAATCACGGAGCGATTTGCGGAGGGCGTTCCGGAGATTTGCGGCAGCAGGGAGTGGACCAACCCTCCGCTCTGCGGCGCCAGGGAGTGCCGTATATATCGAGCACAGCCCTCGCGGCGCGACATTTGTGTGCAACCTGCGCCCGCGCTCCTCGCTTGCTAGTGTCGGTGAACACATTGCAGAGAGGACGCGGTGATGTCGCGAGTGCTGTGCCGGCGCGGTGTGGCGCGCGGCGCCCTTTCGCGTGCCTTCGAGGCTGACCACCTGCTCGACGCCCTGAAAGGAAAGGACTCTGAACATGTAAGTACCTACCACGTACTCTATAGTGCGCAGGTACCTATCTACGGGTATCCTGATTCCCGTGATTGGTACCTACAGTTGTGCTTGCCTTCTACCCCGAGTTCCCATTCCATTAGGCTATGACAGCCTATGACCGTCATCTCTATGATTTGTACATATTTATGATTAAGTTATAGGTAGTGTTATGATAAAGCCACGATGTAAGAGAGAACTTGACTAGAACTGAATTCCCAGTCCGATGGAAAAGTACTTTCTAAAACCCAAATACCTAATTACGAAAACAAAAGTTGGTTACTAAGAACATTCTCAATAATAGGGTATTTTCCAATTTTTTAAAAACTATTTTAATTTGAAGATTGGGACGAAATATGTAACAGAAAAATAAAAATAAATTTATTGATATCCATTTTTTCAATTTAAATATATTAAAATCAAATGTATTTTTCGTTGTTTTGAACAACATGTCTTAATCATAATCATAATCATAATCATAATTTATTTGCAATACGTATTGGTACAGTTTTGGTCTTACAGTAGTAAATTGGGTTCCTAATACATAGTCAGACATAATTTGACATGCAAAACAATAACATCTATTACATATTACGCTCAATGGCATGCTTTCTATCATTAATTATTCAATACATTCAATATTCATTATTAATTATCGTCACATTAATTTAAAACATTATTTAGCATTAGCATTTAACATTATTTATAAATTCATTCATGGAATAAAAACGTTTTTGCAGCAGCCATAATTTTAACATAATTTTAAAATAAGTTATTAGGTAACTCTTTGAAATTCTTCGGTATTTTGTTATAGATAAGTCCACACATATGATAACAGTTTTTTTATACAGAGAAGTCTTTGGTGCCCTGGGCAGAACTATTCTATCTGGATCTCTTACTTTTCGAGGGCAACGGTCTTGAGCTTTTTTAAACAGGTCAGAGTGCTGACGGACAAATTTAACACATTCCAAAACATTCATAGGTACTGGGTAATGTAAGGAGTTTTAATTTTAAAAACAATGGTTTGTATGATTCCCATGGTGGGATGCCACAAATGGCTCGAACGCATTTTTTTTGTACCATAAAGGCTTTATCTACGTCTGTTGAGTTACCCCATAGTATCAGGCCGTATTGTAAGGTTGATGCAACGCAGCCGTGATATGCAGTCAATATCGTACTCTGCGACGAGGTCTTTCGCATTGTGTAGAGAACATACACGAATTTGTTTAATTTGTTACATACCTTTTCAACGTGTGGTTTCCAGGAGAAGTAGTCGTCCAATGTAACTCCCAGAAAAGTGCATTCGTCTGTCTCTAATAGAAGTTGCCCATTATAATTAATGTTTAGTTTTTCTCGGTTACGACCATATGTCCTAAATTGTACAATTTTTGTTTTATTTATATTTACATGCAAATTATTTGATCACAACCAAGAAATTGTTGATTCAATTGTATTGCTAATATCTATTCTGTAATTATTTATGTCAGTATTAATTGGTGATGTCATAATTATCGAAATGTCATCCGCAAATAAAGTGCATGGATTGGGTGTGTGTTCAGGAAGATCGTTAATATATAATAAGAACAAAGGGGGACCCAAAACGCTCCCTTGTGGCACACCCGAGTTGTTGAATTTTGAAACAGACCTAATTCCCTTCAGTTCTTTATTCTCAGTAATACTTGGAATCTCAACACATTGCGTTCTATCCAGTAGGTAGGTTTCAAACCAAGTAAGGGCCGGACCTCGAATACCATATCGTTCCAATTTTGAGAGTAACAATTTATGAGACACAAAGTCAAAAGCTTTTGACGTGTCGAAGAAGATAACGGATACCCGATTTCCTATGTCTACTTCATCAATAATATTTTTTACAAGATTGAAGCATGCAAGGGTGGTCGATTTACTTTTTTTTTTAACCCATATTGTTCTTTCTTAAGAATCTGATGTTTCCCAATAAATTCTATGAGACGGTGCTGCATAGCTTTTTCAAAAACTTTAGATATTATTGGTATGAGACTAATAGGTCTGTAATTATCAGCTTTCGAGCTATCGCCTTTTTATGAAGAGGCTTAACAACCACAAACTTTAATAATTCTGGGAAACAGCCGTCTGAAAATGACAAATTTATTAAGTGTGTCAACACAGGGGTTATTTCTACTGAGCAAGCCTTTAGAATTTTTGTCGAAATCTCATCATACCCGACCGCTCCTGTGTTGTTTAGGGAAAGTATAAATTTTTGTATGTCATTGTAGCCGTATGGCCGTATGGCCGTTAGTTTTGCACGTATCCCTCAGATTATTGTTCCTCTGATTTGTTAAGTCTATCCAGTAGTTATTAAACGAGTCTGCAATTTTTTTTGGGTCGTCTATCATTGTATTATCTATGTTTAAATTCGTTATCTGTGATAATTTATTCCTACATTCTGATTCTTGCTTTCTATGTGTCCAAGCTGCTTTACTTTTATTTTTTGAAGACTTTAGTATGTTGTCATTTGATGTTTTGATAGAACTAGTAACACAGCATCTTAGTAATTTACTGTATTTTTTATATACCATCTTGTTGGAGTCTGACTTATTTTATAATATATAAAGCGTAATGTGCGTTTACGTTTACTGCTAACTCTTAGACCTTTAGTTATCCAGTTGGTTTTCTTAGATTTGTTTGTCATTTTAATTCTAATTTTAGGGAAACACAACTTATAAAACAATATAAATAATTCTTGAAAGGATTCATAAGCCGAGTTAATGTTAAGTTGGCTATAAACTTCTGAGAAGGAAAGTTTAGATAAACATTCCTTGAATTTAAGGATGTTTTCCGAACTACAGTCTCTTTTAAAAATAAAGTACTGTTGGGAAATTTCTTTATGTTTGACAGGGACACTTAACATTTGTGCCGTGTTGTGGTCAGATATATCCCAATGCAAAAGCTCACCTTTGGCAAGTGGGATATTACTCATGATGTGATCGATGCAGGTATTCTGCCGCGTTGGATCAGTTATATGAAAAATTAAATTATAATTTTTAGCAAGATCCTGAAGATCTTTAGTTGTTTTATCTGGTTTTAACGTGTTCACATTTATATCGCCTAAAATGATAATTTTTTTCTTTTTATATTTATGGTTTATGTAGAAAAGTACTGCAATGAGTTTCAAAATAAATAAAGAATAATCAGAATTTGGCGTTCTATATAAGGCTATTATAAAAATGTTATGTAAAGGCAATTCCAAACCGCAACATTCAAAGTGTTTATCAAGACTGTGTTCTTTCAGAAAGGACAATTCTTTGTGATTCATGCCACGTTTAGTAAAAATTGCGACACCTCCACGCTTTTGTTTAATTTTTCTACAATATGAAACCGCCAAATCATAACCAGACACTTTAAGAAGACACTCATTACCCTTATCAATAAATGTTTCCGTCAAGCACATAACGTCTGCTTCGGTATTTTGTAAATATAGGTTAGATAACTGTATTTCTAAATTATAACGCTTACTCAAGATACCTGCTACATTCTGATGCAGTACTCTTAAGCAGTTATTCACGAAAAAACTCGTCTGTATTCGTACTGGTTTTATCATTATCTTGTAACAAATTTTGTTCGGTTTGTGTAGTACTATCTGCCATTTTTAGTTTAGGGGGATTTGAACATTGATTTATTTGATTAACCTGTATGTTTCGAGAGTAGTCCGCGTTTTTTTGCCTCACAGTATTGTTCCCAGTACACATAGGAATAGTTTTGTAACTAAGAAATTTAAGGTTGTAGTCTATTTGATCCAGAGTAGAATTAATCTGCTTACAAATATCATACATGGTCAACTGCAAGCTGTCGTCAAAATCAATAAAATTACAATTTTTGTACTGATAACTTATCATCTTTAGCATTTCATTAATTTTAGATTCATTTAAATGAACATTATTAAAAACTTTTAAAACAAATATTGGACATTGACTTATTTTCAGAAATATACATAGTTCTGACATTATGTTAAGTACTTTTGAGTCATGTTGTCCAACGCAAACAATTATTCGATCATCTGGATTAACATTGAACAATTTGGCACAATTTAGTATTTCTTCGGTCGATGCATAAGGTTTGATAAAAGATATAACTCGGTAATGTTTGTATGGAGTTCTTTCTCTCGATTTCTTTAGTACTTTAGATATTTTAAGGCATTGTTTACCACCAAATAAGAATATTCTGCCAATATCAGTTTCTTTTAAACAGGCTTGGTTCGATCTGGATGATATTTTTATTTTAACTGGTGCCATGTTGTAGTTATTAGGGTTCAGGAGACTGGAGTTGCTATTTGCACCGTTACTAGCGTTGATTCTCGTTTCAACATCTTTCTCTATGTTACTTGGGCCGCCGTTTACACTGTCTACGCTGAATACGCTATCGGCGTGTATTATATTATGCTGAGGTTGAGTTGGGAATTCTAATGTTTTACATGCCAGTGTAATTTTCTCTGACTGGTCATCCTCTTTAGTTTCCGAATCTGTAACAGACTGTACTAGTGGTTTGGTTGTTTCTTTACCCATTCCCTTTATAGGAAAAAGTGCTATAGGACTATGGTGAAAATCATCTGTGAGTCGTCGTTTCACACTATTTTTTCTGCTCGATGATGTATTGTTTTTCCAAGTTGATGTGGGACTTCTACAAATTTGCTTCAAAACAACAAGTTCCTGGGAAATCTGAGTAACTTGCTTTTTTAATCCAACAGTTTCTAGAATCAAATTATCCATTTCGTTTTGGGTACCTACTTTGTAGGTTCGATTTTAAACTTGCTATTTCAGATTTCATCTCTTCAATAAAACAAGATGGAAACAAGTTTGTTGATAAATCCAAGCTTTTACCCAGTAAGTCAAAGGATGGAGAAGAGTCTAAAGAATGGGCATTGTTCATGACATCCTCTAGAGATTTGCATTTAACTATCTGATGTTTTCTCAGTGTAACGTTTGTCGTATCGTCCATTATTAAGCTGATATTCACCTTTATTTAGTTTGGTTAAATTCTTATAACACCAAATACACCTCTGCCCACACGTTCGAGGAACACTGGCGTGATGCTTGATATATTATCTACATCTATTTTTTATTATAGGAGATAAAGTTTGTTGTTTCGGTCTCTCTGTCGTTTTACTCAAATCTTTAATGAGATACCTTTAAAAGTCGTACACAAATTTCACTTTACTACAAAAAGTCACCTCGGATCGTGAGGATCGAACCAGCAACCGAGCGCTTAGGCAAGTGTAGAGCTTTAACTCAATCTGCCACCGTGCAATTGGTTACTGGCGCTTAATTGGAGACCTCTTACGGAGTATTTAGTTTGTAAATATGAAGTTTGTCCGTTGGACTCGATTGTGATTATTTTTCACGTCTACCTAACATTTATGTAGCATTCATTATTGTCACTTAAAATTTATTAGAAATCACTTTTATGTAATTAGTTGTTATTTCTTTACGCAATGTTTATTTGTAAGTTTACTTTCACTGTTGTTTACTACGTTTCTGCACAATAATTTTAAGAGTTTTTGTTTTATATATGTTCACTATTTTAACTTCGATTTTTGTAAGTTTTATTGTTATTTATTGTTATTTACGTTGTGATAACACTTTAACATAACTATTGGTGTATTAAGCACTTATTATTCACATATTTACTTAATTCTATAACTTAGTTAAATTTTTAAGATATTAAAATACTACGGAACTCACATAAACACGACTTGACGCGATCGCGAAAACTGTCACTCTGTATCTTCCACACTTCTCTATTAGTCGTCATCTCCGTAGTTAGACCCTTTCTAACCATATATATCTATAACCATATATATCATCATTCACGCAGGCCATCCATCGTTTCTTTAGCCCCCCCTACTATTATAGCCATCGACATTCATACTCAAAACATTCTTCACGATGTTTTCTTCATTCCTCCGTATCACATGCCCAAACCATGACAACCGATTTCCACACTACTTTTCAGCAATCGGTGCCACTTTCAGGCTTCCTCTTATGTACTCTTTTCTTTTTCTATCCATCCATGTAACACCACACATCCCTCTTAACATTCTCATCTCAGCTACATGCAATTGCCTTTCATTCATCCCTTTTGTGGCCCAACATTCTGATCCATACAAGACGGCAGGTCTTACCATGGTTTTATATATCCTCCCCTTAAGTTTAAGGGGAATGTGGGGGTCGCAGATTGTTCCCTCGGGAACGTACTATCGGGATAAAAAGTATCCTGTGTGTTAATCCAGGTTTTAACTACCTATCTACCAAATTCCACACAAATCCGTTCAGTCGCTTCTGCGTGATTGAGTAACAAACATCCAAACATCTCAGGAGATATAGTCTTGTTTTTTAATATTAAGATATAGTCTTGTTTTTTAATATTAAGATATAGTCTTGTTTTTTAATATTAAGATATAGTCTTGTTTTTTAATATTAAGATATAGTCTTGTTTTTTAATATTAAGATATAGTCTTGTTTTTTAATATTAAGATATAGTCTTGTTTTTTAATATTAAGATATAGTCTTGTTTTTTAATATTAAGATATAGTCTTGTTTTTTAATATTAAGATATAGTCTTGTTTTTTAATATTAAGATATAGTCTTGTTTTTTAATATTAAGATTTCTTAGTAGTGTGTCAAATATATTAGTTATGAGATTTGGAATTTTTATTTATAGTCTATATGGTTGTGCAGTTTCAGCTGATCAGCGGGTATGACCCACTGCTCAACTATTCAAAGTTGAGCAATTACCAGTTGTGCCATTGGTACCCACCCACTGCTCAACTGTATGCAATTGAGCAATCTAGTTGAGCAGTGGGGAAGTACTGGCCCCTTTTGATCATGGTAAATGGGGCTGGGTCTTTCTTTGGCCAAAGAATTAGCATTCCCATTCAACGTGGCAATGCTGCCAGTCTTCTGGGCACGTTTCCTGATGACAGCGATGCGGACGAATACTTCGACGCCTAAGTGTCCTTTTTTTTTATTTGTACCTTTAGTTTTTATGTAGGTAATTTAAATGATATAAAGTGAATCTCTAAAATAAATTGTTCCAAACAAAATATAAATAATTGCACCTGCGCTACCCGCATTCAGAAAACAGACAGTGCAAAGTACCTATGGGTAATAATAGATAGCACCCTAAGCTTCAAAAACCATATCAATACTCTTAGCAGTAGGTTACGTAAACTTATATATGTCTTCAAGACCCTAAGACACGTGGCAGACGAGAAGCTAAGGAAATCGGTTTACTTGGCTCTCGCCCAGTCCTTACTAACCTACTGCATAACGTCCTGGGGTGGTGCTACTAAAAATTGTATGTTAGAGCTTGAACGAGCGCAGAGAGCCATTCTGAAAGTTTCTTTGTTCCGAACTTTCCGATATCCAACAGTTGTGTTAGGTATATGGGGAAGCAAAGGTGTTAACTGTTCGTCAGCTGTTCATATTGCAAACGGTTATAAAACAGCATGGCTTCACTACATTCAACCGCTCACTCTCCCACAGAAGTAGACGATTCGACCCCATAGTCCGCCATAACATCCAGCTCTCTACTGTTTTTTCACAACGATTCTTTTGCTACCTTGGTTGCTTTCTTTATAACAAAATAAACAGGATACTCCCAATTTATAACCTCCCCAGTTGGCTTCGGGAGTTAAATTATGAAGAAACAGAAAAACTATTTGCTGTCCCAAAATAGCCAATTTAACAAATTCTATCCCCCCCCCCAACACATACACCGACACGTACACCTTACTCACTCACAAAAACACTATCATACAAATACCTACTAAACATACTATGACCAAACACCAATAACTAAAACTACTTTCGTTTTTATCCTCCTCCTGAAATACAGACCTCATGTCTAGTTTAGGGACCAGTCTCCCACAATATAATTATTTCTCTTACGTATTTGTATTGATACCTCTCTAATGTACCTATATTGTGGTGAGAAATACATCATTATTATTATATTATAACCTCCTTCTTTTTGAAATCGGTTAAAAAAGCGGAGATGCCGCAAGGCAATTAGGCCGAGCGCCTTCAGTAAGGCCATGACCTCACAGTGGGCGGAGCCGAAAATCTTTGTTTGAGTGAATTGTCATCGCGTTGTGGTCTGTTGTATTTTGATACTTTTTAATTTTTAATTTGTCTTTACCACCACATAATAAGCCGCATAAAGTAAAACGCACGCCTTATAGGTACAGCTAATCGTTGCAACAAATTTAAAAATAATGTTGCTCTTAGAATTACACCATCTATAACAGAATACGAGAATCCTAATAAAATCTTTGGATCCCTTTTTGATGTGCAAAAAGAATACCAATCTACTTTCAAGACCAAAACCATTGACATTAATGACACCTCCGTTGGCCTCAACCAATGGGCCACTCCAGGTATTTATAAAAGTAGAGCGAGACTTTGCGAGTTATATGGTTTGAAAAAATACAGGTTTGATAGTCCTTTTCTAGAGTATGTCCAAAATTATTCAAAATGATTTAAATGCATCAGCTACGTCAGCAGCTTCAGTAACTAATTTGTTGTTGACCATAATCTCTAGATGTTTTTCCTGTTTACCCGACTTACCCGTTTCATTGTTAATAATTTTCCAAGTGGTTTTTACTTTATTATTGGATTTTTTTATTGTAAGCTTAAAAAATTTGGTTTGACAAAAATAGATTTTTTAATGAGTTTTTTGCCAACATCCCTTTAACTACGACTCGCAACTAAGATTCGTCCCCGTCTAAAGTGGAAACCGTTTGCATAGTAGTGTGCCCAAATGTAGTCGCTTATTTAGTTTCGAACATGTAACGCCTAGTGATGTAGTTAATATTTTTAACACACTTAAGTCTAAAAACACTGGTGATTACCGGGGCATCTCTATTAAAAGAAAAACCACTGGTATGTGTTCTAAATGCGGCTTAAGACTGTCTTCTACCAAATAAGAACTGCTTTTTCACTTTTCACACCGGAAATTAACTAAATTGTAAGGTCTTTTAATGTTTGTTTTATTTTTTTCTGTAAATCTGATTATATTTTGTTTTTAAGTTTTATGTTGAGTTTTATTTTATTTGAGCATTGTATCCTGAGATCCAGCTACATTGACTCATGTGAAGAAAAGAACAGATACTTGGCAATGTCTCTCATGAGATAAGTACATAGAATATCTCCAAAAGTAAACGCCCTGTATTTTTTTTCTAAATCCTCAATACCTACTTGTCCTCAAAAACAAAATTTAAGAAAAAGACTAATTTCATTATTAAAGAAACGGGTTAAACTAATTTATTTGAATAAAAATTAGTTATTGGAAAATCAATTTGACTCGATCTATGGTGGATACGAAGTGCGCGAGCTCGATCACGTCGACGCACACTGGTCCCAAATTAAAAAAAAGTGGACATTGATAGTAGACCGCTGATATTTTTTTTTATTGTTGATATAATGATAACAGATAAGGCAAAAAAATATTATTGTCCTACTTCAAATACTTTTCTCTATAAAAAATATTTCTTTTTTTTTGTATGGGAGTGATTACATTTTACTCAATTTCTCAAAAACCTTAAGCGATGTCGAGATGGCATTCACATATGTTAGAAAACTAATAATTCTGAGTATTTGGCTCGAAGAAACTTATTGCTTATCTCTGCGTACTTTCGAGATAATAGTGACAGAAAATAACAATTTTTTTTAATGTTAATTGTTCGCTTTTTTTTTATCATAGCCTTACTCATATCGCAATAGGTCCGCTGGCCAGCAAAATGGAGCTTCGACGCGAGTTTGCCGGGATAACAAGATGGCCGCCTCTCATGACGTAACGTAATACGGTCACGAATCGCGCGCGTACACCTCACTCAGTGTACAACTAAATGTGGTTGCCTTATTTTTTCTGTGCGCTTGAAGAAATGCTTGTTGTTTGTTTGTTTTGTTATTGTTGTATTTTGAATCTTTGGATTTTAAAATCAAATAATTTTTGTTTGTC
The DNA here is from genome assembly GCA_949091785.1 of Polymixis lichenea. NCBI lineage: Eukaryota > Metazoa > Arthropoda > Insecta > Lepidoptera > Noctuidae > Polymixis > Polymixis lichenea. The sequence goes on from OX420935.1 coordinate 25,980,531, forward strand.
TTTCTTTCGTCGAATTTGTTTTCGTAATTTTTTTTGTTAAAATCAAAGTCACTTTGTCTTTGATATCTTTGATTCTAATTTGTTTTCAATTTTCCTTAAAATTATAATATGTCCGCATTTGTCACCAACTTAGACTTATACGTTGTTCTTAAATCAGGAGGTGGTTTTAAAAATCTCGAATTTTTATTTAATGCCCTTATTGAACGTATTGGTGTTGAATTGTCTTCCGAAGATTTCAGTAATATTAAATTATTTTGTCGTAATTTTTCAAGTAATATCTCAAAAAGATGGTCTGCTTCCAGTAGAGCTCAAAAGACCTTTCTTAACAAAAATTCAGACTGGTTACAATCCCAAATAGTTTGGCCAAAATGTCAAAATATCGATTTAAGCAGCATTTTTAAAGTTGCCGAGGAAGTAATTCCAAATTTCGAAACGCAAGTGGATACTCATCAATTAAATTACGGTAGGTACAAGTAAAAAACCATTTGTTGATATATCTGATAAACAGAAGAAAAGGCGTTCTCTAACACTTCTAGATCACACAGAGGAGGAATTAGTTTATGCTTTATGTGCCAAATTAAAAGAGTCTAAAAAAACAAAATTAGCAGCTATATTAAACGAACTCAGCCAAAACAAGGAAAAATGTGAGATGGTACATGATGTACTATTCGCTAAAAAGACTGACAAACCGTGTTTACCAGATGATAAAACGTTAGCGCTTTACACCTCAACAAATTTGTCAAAATGGCAATATCGAAATTTAAGAACTATTCTTGCTTCAGAGAAAATGTATGGTCTTCCATCCTATCAAAAGCTCCTGGAAGCTAAAAAAACTTGTTATCCTCCAGAGTCAGACATAACTGTAACTGAATCTGCTGCTAAGATAAGACTTCAATCGCTTCTAGATTTGACAACTAATAGGATATTAAAAACAATTCAGCACAACTCTGCCGACAAAAAATCGCTAAAACTAATAAGCAAATGGGGTTTTGACGGGTCATCTTCTCAAAGTAATTATAAACAAAAGTCACACTCCGACACTAAAATTGACGATTCTTCAGTTTTCATGATTAGTTTGGTTCCGCTTCGTTTGGAAGAAGAGAGTGGTACTATCTTGTGGCAAAATCCTGCTCCCTCTTCAACAAACTATTGTCGTCCAATTGGCTTTATATTTGCAAAAGAAACAAATGAATTGATAAAGAAGGAAAGTGCATCCTTAGAGGAAGAAATTCGTAATCTTGTTCCCACAATTGTAGATAATTTTGATATTAAACATGATTTGTACATGACTATGATTGATGGGAAAATTTCTACTGTGATTTCCAATACTTCTTCTGCAGCTGTTTGTAATATTTGCAATACCCCACCTAGCAAAATGAATGACTTGGACTTTGTATCCAAAAGACTCATCAGAGAAGATATGTATAAATATGGTCTGTCTTCGCTTCATATGTGGATAAGATGTATGGAATGTATTTTACACATTTCGTACAACTTAGACTTCAAAAAGTGGGCTGCACGAAAAGAAGATAAATTGTTAAAAGAAATTAAAAAGAATTTGACACAAGAAGAATTCCGGGAAAGAACTGGTTTGTTAATTGACATAGTAAAACAGGGATTTGGTACAACCAATGACGGTAACACGGCAAGAAGGTTTTTTGAAAATTATAAAGTATCTGCTGAAATAACGGGTATCCACCCTGATTTAATCAAGAGATTTGCAGTCATTTTACAAACAATTTCATCTGGTCAACTTATTAATACCAACTTGTTTAGGGAATATTGTAAAGAAACAGCAATGCTATATGTAAACTTATATCCATGGTATTACATGCCTTCAAGTGTCCATAAATTGTTGATACACGGTGCTGATATTTGTGAAAATTTCTCCTTTATTCCGATAGGCATGCTTTCCGAAGAAGCTTCCGAAGCGAGGAATAAAGATTTCCGGAATGTTAGAATGGCACATACAAGAAAAATCGGTAGAGTTCAGACTAATTTAGACATTATCCACAGCTTTCTGATTAGCTCAGATCCTTACATCAGCCATATCAAACCAAAGTTTGCTCGTTTACATAAACAGTTGTTTCCAGAGGCTAGTGCTTTGATCTTGAACAATGAATTGCTTTCGTTGGAAAACGAGGAAATAGAGATTTCTCAAGAGAATATAGACCCAAATATTAATCTTTCACCATAATATTTTTTCAGAATCGTTTGTGAACATATTCAACTTTATGTTTGCAGCTTAATATGTCTTCATTTTGATTGTTTTTTAGAACTGATGAAAGTACTCCTTCAGAAAGGTCATAGCTTTTCAGTCATTAGTGAGCCCCCATAACCTCTTTTACAGAGAAGTCTCTTTTTACTTATTTGACATTACGCATACATTATAATTATGTGCTAAAGTAAGGCTATGATTAAAAAAAAACAAAAAATTAACATTAAAAAAAAATGTTATTTTCTGTCACTATTATCTCGAAAGTACGCAGAGATAAGCAATAAGTTTCTTCGAGCCAAATACTCAGAATTATTAGTTTTCTAACATATGTGATTGCCATCTCGACATCGCTTAAAGTTTTTGAGAAATTGAGTAAAATGTAATCGCTCCCATACAAAAAAAAAAGAAATGTTTTTTTTACAGAAAAGTATTTGAAGTAGGACAATAATATTTTTTTGCCTTATCTGTTATCATTGTATCAACAATAAAAAAAAATATCAGCGGTCTACTATCAATGTCCACTTTTTTTTAATTTGGGACCAGTGTGCGACGGTGTCTTCGAGCCTCGTGTTTTGTGTGCGTGTAACACCTCCCCCCTCAGATCGACGACTATTTCAGATTTTGAGATGAAATATCATCGAGAGTTTAGATTGATCTTGGGATGTCAGCTGCTTCCAGCGGGTTTCAGGCTCGACGTACGTGGCTTCGTCTGGAGTTGTCATCTGCTTCCTTCGGCGGATGTGGACTCGGTATAGTAGTACTGCTCCCAATGCAAATAAGGCAAGTACAATATAATGTACCATAAAATGGGATTGTCGTATGGTAAATAGTTGAGGTTGGTTCAATGTAGATTGGCTCCTGTGAATCTATTCTATCTTGAATATCGTGCAGCTTCTTTAGGTTAAACGCACTGATTTGAAGGGGTGGCATTGTTGATCCTTCGATGTCATCTGGCACGTTGCTTATCTTCATGGGTTGTCCCCTAATGTGGTCGTTAATAATGACGGTGGTGAACTCGTCTGTTCGGACAGTTGCTCAGTGCATTCGACATTGAGTATCGTGCCTGAGTGGCATAATCCAGTGAGAATATTATATCGTTGTGGGTTGAGCTGGTTACTTCGACTATACGGCGGCTATTAGAAACGGTGGTCAGGCATTTGGATATAATACAATTGCAAATTATCTGTTCCTCTACAAAAACCTCATCACCAGGTGCGTTAACAGGTAACCGTATTAACTTAGAACTTCCCGCCGGTACCTATGATTTCCTCAAAGATATTTAAATTTCGAGAATTATAAATTTGGATGAGATTAATTGCGAACGTAGTTATAAATGTAAGATCTTTCAAGTCTAGCTTAGCCTTCCATTTGGTAAGTAAATGCATTCCTATCAAACCATCAAAACAATAGTGGAATCTGTATACGAATATCTTAATCGATTCAGTGTCACCGAATTCGGGAAACAGGATAAGTTAATGGAGTAGTCACTCCTGCTTGTGGCATGAACGTTAGTAACCTCGAATGGATCATAGTTAAGAGGTATGTGCGGGAAATAATTCTGGACTGCTTCTGGACTGATGCTTTGCCGGTGCAGATACCGGTGTATCTATTAGAAAATTAAGGGTTATGAATACGAACAAACGGTAGCTGCCTTTGGGTTTGCAAATTTAATTCTATCCTGAGCTGTTTGACTGCGGAACTTTCTGAAAATCCTGACTGGTTGAGGGGTGCTGTTGGTCAGCAGTACCTGGCTTGTCTTTGTCATTAGTCCCGTCTGTTCCGGTGTGACGTAGTCATATACACAGTCGTTATTATAATAAAAGTAATCTTGGTTATAGGGGACAATATAAAAGTAGTCAGATAAGTCGGGGTAATAATTGGGAGGACCCCCATAGTTGGAACACTCGTTCACATTAACATCGCGGGTTTTAAGATAGTTCGAAGGTGGTGGATTGCCTTGTAGTGCCCAATTCCAGCTATTGGTAGCAGGCAGAGGCCTGGGCACAAAGTGGCTCACGCCGCTCAACGGCCTGGGACCGTTATTCGGCCGGTACGGCTTTCTTGGGAGACATTCTGAATCCAGAACTACCCTGATTATTACTAGGCGGTGGTGCGCCGAATACTTGTTGCATAGGGGTCGGGCCACGTTGTTGCATTTTAGTTGAATTAAACTGCATTTCAAATTGATGCTGAGATGGCCAAGGCGGTGGTATAGACTGCGGTCCTTGCGGTCTAAACGGACCGGGCATGTTAAAAGGATTGGGCGTAACGGAACAAGCATGTTATTTGGACGAACTGGCATTTTATGATTAATTTAGTTCTGTTGATTGGTGGCATTCGAGCTGAGGATTTTTTATCCGACAAGTTATCATTTTTGCTCTGCAAATACAGTTTTAGTCTCGTCATGTACAAACTCTACAGCCTTCTCAATAGTATCTGGTCTCATAAATCTAATACGCGCGCCTAGAGGATCTTTCAAACCGCGGAGGTAAGCTTGCAAAGTTCGTTTGCGATATAAATCGCGTTTGGCCGTAATAGTTGAATCTAGGGTAACGTGCAATGAAACATGTTGAAAAGACTCTGGCAAAGCTCATAAAATTCCTGCGGCGTGCCGGAACCTTGTGTAAGTAAATCCAAATGGTTGTAGAGAGCGGTCTCATCTCGTTGATCGGCAAAGTTATTAATAAGAGCACTACTTATGCTTGCTCAACCATTAGGTATACCGTTAGCGTTAATAAGACGGGCAGCGGGCTCCATAACTTTGTTCAATATGCTATTTAAAAGCGCTAATTTATTTAACGGTGCCCCTCTCGGATGAACTCTAGTGCTAATTTGACGAACAAAAAATCTCTTATTCTTGAATTGTTGTTTCGCCGCAGAAGAAAGTCGCATGGGGTATGACATGTAAGAACGCTTTTCCACTCAACTCTTACCAGCTCGTCTTTTTACTAACACGTAAGAGTAACAAGTATTGAATATGCATTTCCTTTTCAAACACCGTAATGAAAACCGGCAACACGGATACGGGTCTCTAATTAATTTGCTCGAATTATGTAGCATCGCTGTTGCTTTAGGTGTACGCCGAGCTGGACAGCGGCGGCTGGCTCAGCGCGCCGCGCGGCCGCGGCGCCGCGCCTCTGTGCGTGCGCGCCGGCCTGGCCCCGCACGCGCTCGCGGCGGGCGCGCTCCTGGCGCTGTGCGGGGCCCCGGCCGGCGCGGCCCCGCCGGGCGCACGGGCCCCGCCCGGGCCGCGCGGCGCCCGCCTGCGCCTGCGCGCCGCCGCCGCGCTGGCGCCGCACGCCGAGCTGCTGCTGTGGTTCGCGGACGACGCGCTGGCCGCGCTCGACATGCCCTTCCTCACGCCGCGCGACGTGCGCGGCCGCGACTACGTGTGCCGCGTATGCGCGAGGGCCTTCCTCGATCCCAACCCGCTGAAGGTGCACCTGTTCCTGTCGTGCGCGCCCTACGAGCCGGCGCGCTTCTGGCGCGAGGCGGCGTCGCGCCTGCGGGCGGCGTGGCCCGCGGCCCCGCCGGGCGCCCCCGGGCCCCTGGCGCCCGCGCAGCTGGAGGCGCTGGCCACGGAGTGGGGCCGGGCGCACGGCGGCCACGTGTGCGTGTACTGCGGCAAGCAGTACTCGCGGCGCTACGGCCTCAAGATCCACCTGCGCACGCACACGGGCTACCGGCCGCTGCGCTGCCGGCACTGTCTGCGCGCATTCGGCGACCCCAGCAACCTCAACAAACACGAGCGGCTGCACGCGGCCCGGGCGGGCCCCGGCGCGGGCCCCGGCGCGGGCCCCGCGCGCTACGCGTGTCCGCTGTGCGGGCGCGCATTGGCCCGGCGCCGCGACCTAGAGCGACACGTGCGCACGCACACACAGACGGCGGAGCAATGAAACGACAGTTTAGATTTAATGTAATTTATTAGTTATGCGCCTACTGGCCGGCGACCTTGGCCGCGATGCGCTTGTCGCGCTCCTCGGCGATGGTGAGACGCACTCCCTTGCCGCGCGGGAGAGAGATGTACGCCTTCGTGCCCTTTCCGATGATGAACACATTGTTTAACCTAAAACAGAAGTCATATTTCACGGTTAATAATATCGAATGTTCTTGTACATAGGGTGACTGGTAATTAGTAACCGATATTTAAACAAATGAGTGTTCTCATCATAACAAACAACTTTCCCAAAGAAACATTTTTTTATAGGGTGACTGGTAATTAGTGACCGATATTTAAATACATGATTGTACTCACCTTATGAAACAACTTTCCCAAAGAAACAATTTTTTTGAAAACAAAAAATCCACTTTTACCATGCATTATTCTTTTGTCATTAATTTAACCACCGTACGGATCGCGCGCGCGCTATCAGCTGTGAGTCTTGACCCCCCCGGGGTCAGAGGTTATTATAATGAATGGTAAAAGTGGATCTTTTGTTTGTTTGTAGGTAACTAAATTAAATTGCAGCTGATGGTGTATTATTCTTGTTAGGTACTCAATATTCTATTGGGGTGATTGGGGGACATGCACCATTTAAATAAATAAAAAATTGTTTCTTTGGGAAAGTTGTTTCATAAGATGAGTACAATCATGTGTTCAAATATCGGTCACTAATTACCAGTCACCCTATATATAAATCCTCTCTGTACAAAAATATGTATTTATAAGATTAGTATTAGCAGATGGCAAAAAATGGCTGTGATTAGTAGATGTTTACCTAGTAGCGAAAGTGTGGCCCGTGGTGTCCTTGATGTGCACGATGTCGAAGGAACCGGGATGCCTCTCGCGGGACACAATGGTGCCGACTCTCCCCAAGTTCCTGCCTCCCGTGATCATGCACAGGTTACCTGCAAATGAAAACATATTTGATTTATCAATAAAACATGGAAAACTTTAGCAAATTAAGAATTAAACACATATTTATGCATTAAACATAAATGTGTGATAAATAACAGACAGAATTGTGTCGTACTTCGTAGCACGACCATGAACGAATTCATTATAACTTAAGATGGTTATAAAATACTTTTAATTTGTACTATTTTCTACCACTAATTAGAAATATTTATACCTCTCAATTTTCGTAGATATTCAGGTCGTACTGGCAAGATTCCTTCCCAACCGACCACGCTAAAATTGCAGCTGGCTTATAATTTATAACAAGATAAAAAATAAAACAAGACCATGGTTAAAAAATTGTACTCATTATGTACTCCTATTTCATTACTAGTAAATCGTCGTAAATTGTTAGAAAAGCAAAAAAAAAACATTTTGTGCCTATAAGTATGTTGTGATTTGTGTACTTCACACTAGATGGCTATAAATGTAAAAATGAAGAATATACGTTCAAACAATAATAAAAATATACGGTGGTTTGTTTTATTTTTTTGCATTTTTTCATTGTACTCCAGCTGAACTTTTTGCATGCGGGAATAAGATGTTTTGCCGGGAAAAAGTACTCAGACCTCAAACTATCCCCGTAAAAAATTACAATTCATTAATGCCTTTCGACGTGAAACAAGGACCAACAAACACACTTTCACATATAATATTAGTATGGAAATGTGGATATGGTTTTAACACAACAAAAGACAAAAAATGAAAAGCAAAAACAGTACTAGGTAGTATTGTGGTTTATTTTAATGATAATAATTAAATTAATATGTAAATAAAAAATGCAAAACTTATAATGATGAGTCGAATAGTATAAATAAATCGAATGATAGTACGAGAGGGTAGAACGAGACAAGTTTTTATTATTAGTTACGAAAAATTATTATTATTTGTTGTAAATATGAAAGTTCTCCCAATGATTTTATGTAAATATTTTCGCGCATGTTTGTTATGCTAAACAAATGTAGCTATCTAGTACGTTATTTTGTGGTTTTTTTTTGCATTTAACGCCATCTAATGTCAAGTATAAAAATCATATACTTAGCAGCCTATAGGTAGAAAATGTTTTTTTGCTTTTCTAACAATTTACGACAATTTACCAGTAATGAAATAGGAGTACATAATGAATACAAATTCTTAGACATGCTCCCCGTTTCATCAACTTTTATGCCAGCTAGAATTTTAGCGTGCTCATGTTGGGAAGGAATCTTCCTAGCACGACCTGTATATCTACGACTAGCTTTTGCCAATGGCTACGCCCGCACTGAACTTCATCCCCTATTTAACTCCGTTAGGGGTTGAATTTCGAAAAATCGTTCCTTATTCCTTGTATACATTATAAAGGGAACCTCTGTGCAAAATTTCAGCTTTCTAAGGCCAAGGGTTAGGGCTGGGCATTGATGAGTCAGTCAGTCAGTCAGGACTTTTCTTTTTATTTATATAGATAATTGAGGTATAAAATTTCTAATTAGTGGTATAAAATAGTATAAATTAAAAGGATTTTATTACCACCTAAAATTAGAATTAATACGTTCATGGTCGTGCTACGAAGTACAACATAATTTTGTTTAAATGTTTGCCACTAATAATGTATTTAGTGATTTGTGGTGCAAGCAATCCTTATGGCTAATTTCCAAATGTTTGTCAAATAGTTGAGAATTGGTGTTTCTAACATAAAATGATGATAGATGAAGGGGAGAGGAAGACGACATTAGATTTTTTAGTAACATTGGTTGAAAACTAGCAATAAACTGTTGAAAGTCCAAATTAGTTTTATTTAGCACTTAAAGTATGTTTCAAGCTAGAGAGAGACACCGCTTTTTGGCTTGTAGGGCTTTTGCTTTTGCCTTTGCCACCAGATTGCATGTTAACCAATAATGTTCCCACTGCTGAGACACAGACCTACTCTCTTCGAGAGGGTCTGGGCTGTAATCCACCATGCGGGCCCATTGCGGGTTGGCACATGTCTTCGAATTTCTTGGTTCCTCGCGATGTTTTTCTTCACCGTTTTGAGAGCAATAGTGATAAAATAATTTACACAAAGTAAAGCGCCTGTCTGGGTTCGAACCTACGAGCTACATCTCAATGAAACTATTATGTTGTTAATCCTACTAATATTATAATAATGTAAAACTTAGTTAGTTTGTGAATTTAGGATGTTATCTATAAATTAATATGTGAAGCAAAAACTTTGTACCCCTTTTTACGAAGATTACGCGGACGGGGGAGTATTACATTTGGCACAGGTCAAGTTTATGTGAAGGAGTGCAGAAAGCGATTTTTTTTTTATAATAATGCATTCATAATGCAAATCGTAGCCAAATGCTAAGAAGAAGAATACATTAAACTATAATTTTTTAAACGGTCGATTTTCGATCACTGGGCAACCACTATTTTAACCTTTTCACCGCCGGAGCATAAACGCACGCGCGTGTCGAAGCCAAGCCACAATTTCACCGCGAAAACCTACAAAAAGAATAGGGATTGCAAAACTTTATCGATATCCAATATTACTACCACCATTTTTGCCTGTTATTTTCGAATAAACACTACTCAAGATATTGAAATTTTATTTAACCTCGCACTAATTCGTATATGGAACGTGAACGACGAAAGGTCTGACATCTAGTGACGCAACTCCGAAGTTTTCTCGGAATCATAACTTGAAATTGACACTTCACGTAATAAAATAATCTCTTAGAAGAGAAAAAAAAAATTAAGTAAAAATGTATTGTTGTGTTTCTGGATGCTCGAACACTTCAAAAAAAACTCAAAATAAATAAAATGGTGTGAAATTCTATTACTTCCCACGGATATTACTTACTTTTCTTGGTTACGTGGTAAACGATAAAAGTCGATAAATGCAGTAAAAAAAACGTGTGAGTAAGAGTTTGAAAACATTTAGAAATTACTCAATAATGTTATTTGTAAAAATACCTGAGTTTTGTATGTAGTACTATTCAATACAAATAAATCTAAGTAAACATAACCTCAAATAACATTTGTTAGTTTTCGTTATAGCACTATCTGAAGAATTTTTAAAGTAAATTAAAGCACAGATGTGCCTACATTTTTCTGATAGGCCTGCCTTATATTTGTAATTTGCTCTTCTATTATTTATATTGCAATCAAGCTGAAAAGAAGGCGACATGAACATACATAATAATACAGACAAAATATTTACGTGCAAAATTAGTTTAGAAAATACTTTACAGTTATTTCGACATCATAAACGTTAGAAATCGTCGTTTGAGCTACAATTTTGCCTGCTATTACTGCATTTTCAGGATTAATAGTGTTTCTTCTACATCTAAGACATGCCCGGACTCGGAAGAGTTTTTGGCCTTTGGACATATTTTGACCACGCTGACGATCATTATTAATAGGCCGGAACCCATATTTTATGATTTTAATCATTAGAAACGATATAACATAAACATGGGTGGCAACACGATGAACAGGTCTAAACAGTTTCTTTTTTTGACCACACCGTGGCTCTCGTGTCGATTTGTAATCTATAGTTCTTGCACGTTCCCTATATAGTAATCATTACACGGCATTTACAGAGTTTATCAAGGTAAAAGCAGACATTAGGAAACGAAAAATTTAAATCAAATTACATTAGGGTACAGCACTATTCTCGGGTCTGCTGTCTTAATGTGACAATGGCGTGGGCAGCCAGCTATTAATGACTTCCTCGCATCTGATTTAGTGATCACCAAATCAAAAACAAAACCAACCGGGACCGGACCGGATTTTTACGAAAACTCAAACTCAAAAGCATTTATTTCAATTGAACCATTTCCAGGCATTTATGAATTGTCAAAAAGTCGATCAATTGGATAGTTGAACCTAGTTATTCCCAAACGTAGATCTCTGTGGAGAAGAACGGGCAAGAAACTCGACGGACACTTTTTTTAAATCAAGTTGGATATTACATAATCTTGGGAGCATTATTCTTGTTGCTTCTATATGTGAGGACAATGTAAAAAAAAATATATAAACAATTTTAAAAAACCTGGTTAATACAAGGTTTCGTAAAAATCCGATATTTATAATAAATATCCAAATATTTGATATATTTCGGAATTAGGGATCTAGCAACGTATCATCTCACTTATCGATACTTTGTAGCATGATATTATTTTGTAATACTTATTACAGATTTCAAATTAGCTTTTAATAATTTCAAAAATGATTAAAATGGATGCGAATATCGAAATTAGATCTGATTAGATTTTTTTTTTAATCTATGGCTGCTAGTGTGGTTTAATAAGACTGAATCTTATAATTGGTTAATCCAGATACCAATTGATACAAAAATAATTCACATTAAGAGATTTATCAATATTACCATCATACGTCACGTCACAAGACTGGCGTGAGAGAACACTCCTTTTTATACGTTTAATTTCTCCGTTTTTCTCATACATTTTTCAATATCCGTGATATAATTTAATTTGTTTCAAGCAATTACGGACAAGAGCTTTAATATCTATTAATATTTAATGTATACAAATAAAAACAAACAAAAGTAATGATTTAGTTGTTTATTTCGTGATAAAAAGCACCGCATTTTTTGACACATAGACCAGGGCTGATGATTTTGAAAATGGCAAAAGAGAAAAAAAAAATATAGAAGGATGAAACCCATTGGAAAAGGAAGAGAATATAAAAAACCGGTCAAGTGCGAGTCGAACTCGTGCGCCGAGGGTTCCGTGCCTACCCATTATACCGCCATAATAAAAAAAATGTGGGCAAATTTCGATTTTGCGCGAAAACTTGTAAGTACTAAAATTGACCTTAATTTTCAACTTTTTTTAATTCTTTGAATTTTTCCTTTATTTGTTGGTTTCAAATTTCCTAAATTTCGTGATTATAGGTCAAGGGAAACTACCATTTAGGTTGTCGACCCAAACCTATAGGGTACTTCCGGTTGACCTAGAATTGACAATATTGGTTCAAAGCAAGGTATTATACTTAGCACAAGTAAAGGGAAAATTCCGAAAAACAAAAAAAAAGTTGAAAATTAAGGTAAATTTTGGTACTTTACAAGTTTTCGCGGAAATTTAAATTTGCCAATATCTTTTTATAGTGTGGACTCCGGAACTTGATTTTTATACACCTAATAGGGACTATAGACCTCAGTATCTGGTATAAATTTCAACATGCTAGGTCCACCCGTTTCTGAAAAATTCGGTGGTGACACACGGACAAGAGAGTGGTCTTATAAGGGTTCCTTCCTTTTGAGGCGTACCTCAAAAGGAAGGAACCCTTATAAGACCACTCTCTTTATTCTTTCAATTTATGGGCGATCTGAGGTCGGGAAGTGGAAAGGGGGTGAGTTTTTAAGGGTAAAAAACGGTTTATCTCGATTTCCGGCAAAACTACAAGTCCTTAGATGGAAGTTGTAGGTAATAAAAAGATCTACAACTTTTGTATTTACACTTTTTTCATATAACCTCTACATTTAAGTGAAAAATTAAAATAACCGAGTTTTAGGTATTTTATTTTTATCTTTTACAATTATTATTTTTACGAAATTTCGTGTCCTTTTTATGTCCCAAACACACTAATTTTTTTGATTTAAAATATTTATTTTTTCACCTTATTTTGACTTAATATCGAAAAAGCACCCTAATTTTCAATCGAAAATTCTCCTGTCAAAACACTGTTTTTTTTTTAAGCCGGTGGGCTTTTTGTTCGTTGAAATCTCTACTTTCTGATGGTGTAAAAAATATGTATATTACTATGGTAAATTTTCATGAAAACACAATGTACCTCACAAGTAATACATAATATTATATTAAATTAGATTGTTTAGTGCGATTGCCAAGTCAATCAATTTATTGAAAACATAAAAAAAAAAATATTGTTATGGTCACTAAGATGTTGTTAGGTTAGCTAGTTAGAATAAAATGGAATAGAATAGAATATTTCTTTATTTTGAAAAAACATATACATATATAATTACGTAATAACTTAAGACAGAAGGACCCTTAAGTAGGGATTGAATAAATTAAACAGACTTGGTATTACATGGATCTCACAACTGTTTACGGTAGAAGAACTGAATTGCGAGACTTGTTTTTTTACAAGTTATGTTTTTGATGGCATCTCATTTCCTTTTGTAGATTATATAGATGATTCATTCACTGCAAATGTAACTATGTAATCCTGTACATATATTTATATTGGATTACAAAGTTATTTATGCAGTTGGTGTATCTAGAAAACTGGACCGAAATTGCTAAATATTTTAGATTTTCCTTGATTTTTACACTAAACACTAATTGTATTCTAAATTTGTAGCTTCTATGTGTGCTAGAAGTGCCTTAAAGTTTTGAAGATCGGTCAGTGAGTGACAAAATTAAGAAACTTTGACTAGTTATAATTCTTAAACCACTTATTCAAATTGAATGAAATTTGAAATATACCGTGTTTATACATTGCCTGGTTTCAAAAAAAAAAAATTCAGGCTTCTAGTTTTATCCACAACGAAGTTATAGGGAGGTCGAAAATGGCCTGCAGGATACGACGTAATCTTTCCGCAGGTAATGTCATTCCCGTACATTTTGGCGTAGCATTTGACGTGAACGCTAACAGAAATGTGTTTTGTCTCAGGGCCCAGACCTCCTTCGAGAAAAGGATGGTACGGCCGTGCCGCTTTTTAGCGCGACTTGGCGGGGGCCTGCCGTGCCCCCAGATACCGCCTACCGCCGCGCCGCGCCGCGTGCCTATGCAAGTATATATAGCAAGTAACGCGTGAACACTTGTTCGTAGGAACCCTAACAACGACCGCGACGATAACCTTAGCTGGACTAACGCCCAGTGTATCGACACCCTTAAATAGGATACATAGTCCAGTCTACCTCGGTATAGCGGTCTCCTCGGTATGAGAGATAATATATAGATGATAAAGCTGAATTTTCGTGTATACCTTCATTTTGGCATTCTAAAAGTTGTCTCAGTCTCATAAAATCTCGTGTCTACGTCATAAGTTATTCAATTTAAGGTCAAAGGTAAATAGTTTTTCGCGGTTACTAACAACCTAGTGCTTGGCTGAAAAAAAATAGTACTTTGATTAATATTTCATAAAAATAATCACGAAAAACCACTTGAAATGCGACATTGCCAGCCCGCGGAATGATCGCTCTTAATTAGTATAGAAAAATACAAGCAGCCAGTAGCGTACACAGAGTTTTTAGACAGGGTAGGCAGATTTAAAAAAAAAAGGCAAAAAATAACAGAATAACTGATTGCTTGATTGGGGTATTTAGGAGGGAAATTAAAGGTTGAAATTTTTAGTTTGATATTTTTTTTTTGAACAAACTCAAACACAGTAAATCGGGCCAAATCGGCTCGCGCTCAGAGTCCTGCGGGACGTCATAGAGGGTGGACCTGTGTCAAAATTTTCAAAAACGCGCTCACCCTGCGCCTGTACAAAAAAATCGAATAAAATAATAACAAAATAAATTATGAAATCGGGATCAATCAACTCAGCCTATCGCAGTCCACTGCTGGACATAGGCCTCTCCCAGGCAGCGCCACAACACTCTATCCTCCGCTTTCCGCATCCAGTCTGTCCCAGTCACCTTTTTAAGGTCGTCGGTCCATCTAGCTGGGGGGCGTCCCACACTACGTTTGCCGATACGCGGTCTCCACTCCAGGACTCGTCTGCTCCACCGTCCATCGGTCCTTCGACAAACATGGCCAGCCCAATGCCACTTCAGCTTGCTCACTCTACAAGCTATGTCGGTAACTCCGGTTCTTTTCCGGATAATCTCATTTCTGATTTTATCCTTCAAAGAAACTCCGAGCATAGCCCGCTCCATAGCGCGCTGAGCGACCTTAAATTTGTGGATCAGCCCAACCGTCAGTGTCCACGTTTCGGCACCGTATGTCATCACGGGCAGGACGCACTGGTTGAAGACTCTTCAAGCATTGCGGAATAGGCGACGAAAAGACTTGACGTAGTATCCCAAACGCTGCCCAACCCAACCGGATCCTTCTGTCGGCTTCTTTCTCAAAGTTGTGTCTACCGAGCTGGATGACTTGCCCTAGGTAGACGTACTCCTTCACAACTTCGAGAAGCGACCCTTCGATGTGGATTGGACTCGGCAAGACGTGAGAATTGCACATGACTTTCGTCTTGTCCAAATTCATGCCGAGGCCAACCCGCCGAGAGGCTCCTTTTAGGCTGTGCAGCATCTGGTCTAACTGTTCCAGTGTCTCTGCCATTATGACGATGTCATCGGCAAACCGAAGGTGTGAGATGTATTCGCCGTTGATATTGATACCCTGTCCAGTCCAGTCCAACGTCTTAAAGATGTCCTCCAACGCGTTGGTGAACAGTTTCGGGGATATAACATCCCCCTGTCGCACCCCTCTGAGCAGTTGGATGGGACTTGTTTCCCTATCCTGGATCTGGACAGTCATCGTAGCAGCATCATACAAACATCTCAACACCTCGATATAGCGCCAGTCAATTCGACATCGTTGCAGAGAGGCCAGAACTGCCCATATTTCGATGGAGTCGAAGGCTTTCTTGTAGTCCACAAATGCCATACACAGCGGTTGGTTGTACTCTTCTGTCTTCTGTACAATTTGCCGAACAGTATGGATGTGGTCTACGGTTCTGAAGCCTTTTCGAAAACCGGCTTGTTCTGGCGGCTGGAATTCGTCAAGTCTTCTGGCGAGACGATTCGTGACGACCCTCGAGAACAGCTTGTAGACGTGGCTCAGAAGTGAAATGGGTCTATAGTTCTTCAACAAGGTTTTGTCGAACAGAATCACCGCACCTCTGCTCCACGCCTCGGGCGTTGTACCCTCTTGGATGACGGAGTTGAAGAGACTCGCTAGCTCTCTTAGGACTGGAGCCCCGCCCGCTTTAACGAGCTCTGTCGTTATTCCGTCATCGCCCGGTGCCTTGTTGTTCTTAAGCTGCTCGAGAGCCGCCCTAATCTCGCACTGGTCGACATCTGGGATGTCCTCCGTGTAGTGGCGCGTTAATTCGGCTCGAAATCGTGATAACTCACAAAAATATCTTGTAATTATATTATAGTTTTAATTCACAAAATTGTTTTCGAAAATGTGATTATTTCTAGTAAATATGATGACGTTTAATTGTCATCTTAAAATAGTGTTGACACATTACAAATTAATATCGATAAAATAATAGTCAAGTGAGAGTCGTATGTAATGTTTTATCGTCGTTTATGAAGAAGTTTGTACAAAAACCATTTTTCTAAGATTTTTAAAAGCAGATTCATCCATATCAGCTATGACATTTACTCTCCACCGACCTGTCTTCGCTACTATCATCCTACATTAATATCACATGGTTAACAATTTGTCCGCAGTGTGTAGCAACACAAGATTTTTTCTAGGATCGGTGATTTTATCATATTGGGTCTGAGTGAACAACTTTCAGTTTTGAATAGCAAAAGTCACTGTCACTATACGATAAAATATTATAACGTGCTTGAAAAATAGCGCCGTGTGAAGGCAGTGGTTATGCGCTAACAGTATAACTTGGTGCTCATGTTCCCAATCAAGTTCGTCAGACGTATCGTATCTATGCCATATACTTGCATCTATGCCAGTTTTGTCTTGGTAAATGGCCTATTGGGTCGCTAATCCAACAAGACCGGGGAAGGATAAAAAATAAATACAAATTTAATTTTGATGTCCTAAAATTATAGATTCGATAAATTATAGCTGGAGCAGTAGGTACGTCACTAGACAATAAAGTACGGCAATTGTTCCTTCATATGTGCTCACAATATTTATGGTTCTTTATGAGCGGTGGCAAACATCAAAAACAATAGAATTTGGTTACAGTATAAGCGAAACAGTACGACGATTTTTAGCCGATTCTACTTTATAAAAATCTAAAATTCAGGATCTTTGAAAATTCTGCCACTAAAGAAGTTAAATAGTGGATGAAAATTTGTATAGAAATCTACCATTTTTGTCGCAGAGAAATACCGTCGGGCTTTTAACCAAAATTCACAATTCTAGGTCAACTAGAAGTACCCTATAGGTTTTGGGTCGAAAACCTATATGGTAGTTCCCGTTGACCTAGAATCACAAAATTTGGCAAAAAGTAAGATCTTACAGCACAAATAAAGGAAAAATTTCAAAAAATAAAAAGTTGAAAATTAAAGTAAATTTTGATACATACTTACAAGTTTTCGCGAAAATCTAAATTTGCCCATAACTTTTTTATTACAATATGGTACCTACAAATTTCTACGGAACCCTCAGTGGACGATTCCGACTCGCCCTTGTCCGGTTTTTTATATATGTTTGAAATCTCCATCTCTGGAACTACCAGCCAGTTTTGAATGAAAATACATTTTTGCTTTTGTTTCATTAATAAAATTAGTTGATTACATCACATTAACAATCACATTAAATTACAACACAGCACATAGGCCAATTCCGAAAACGCCACAATATTGGCGGTCAGATTTTCGCATATGTTTAGTACCTACTAAATGCTTTTACATATTTAGTTGTTATTGTCAATTATATCGTCGCAGACAGTGTCTGACACCGATATCGGACAATTTCTACCAGCGAAGACGCAGTGCAGGGTGAGAGAACCAGCCATTATTTCACTTGAACACGCTTATTCGCGCTGCCGACTTCGAGACGTCGGTAATTACTGTATTGTAGTCGTTTGGTGACTCGCGATGGTCATCGGGCCGATAATAATTATATCAGTTTGTGTATAGCTGCTAATTTATCGGTATCGGGTTGGCGTCGGTATCTGATCATTTGAAAACGCTCAATAGGTAACTTACAGGATATGGAATCAATAAAATAAAAAATAAAAACTAAAATAAAAGTAGCCTAAGTTACTCCTTATTACATCAGCTACCTGCCAGTGAAAGTCCCGTCAAAAACGGTCCAGCCATTTCAGAGATTAGCGGGAACAGACAGACAGACAAAAATTGTAAAAAAAAATATTTTGGTATATGTACCGTATATTTGGTATACAGGGTGTCCAAGAACCTGGCGTCCAACTGGATTCCCACGATGCCCCAAGTTCTAACAGTACTCAGAAAAATATTTTAAAAAATCCACCCCATGTACTTACAGAATTATACTGATTTAAAAAAAAAAGGGGAAATGAGCACCCTGTGACATACTTTTGAATGCTGTGACTGCTAATGCTGATAATTTCGATATTTCTTGGAGGTTTTGTAATCTAGGGTATTGCTGTGTCTAAATAGAATGTAAAAATAAAGTACTTATTGTACCATTTTAAAATAAAATATTATTTTAACTAAAGGTGATATGGAAAACTATTGAATTTCGCAACTTTGACCGACTGTAGTGTAAAAAAAATGTACCAAAATAGTATGGCAAGTGACGTCAAATTTTGACGCGTTTATTCCTCTTTTTAAAAAGGTATAATACTTACACATTAATTTGAAAAAAAAAATTTTGATAATATTTTTACTCAACAACCCAATTTTTACGATGTCTTACAGAATTCTTAGAAAGAAAAATTTACGACGAATTGAATCTAACCTCTAAAGAATTACTATTGTATGCTCATAAAAATAACAACAGGCCTCTCAAAAAACAGGTTAGACCGTAAGGGACGGTATGTGCATGCATCTCACCATAGTGATTCGTTATTACAACATGAGGGAGCAAGACAGAAACTATCTTTGCGATTTGCTGGTTCTTCTTTATGGTACCCCATTATTCAGGTAAGAGTGAGGGAGAAAAAGGTTAGAGGTGCGAGTGAGATAGATAGTGACGCTATCTGGGATCGTGCTATTTAGGATAACAGTACGGTCAGTACGCGTCACTGCCTCCTGCCGTTACTACGCACCTCTCTCTTATTGTTACCATTGATCACGTACTACGATTTAAAGCTTTGTTTATTGGACTCGATTACTCTTTGTGCTCTGGACTTTGAAACGAACTCTTTACGACGACCTTTGCCTGTGTTTGGACAGTTTGTGTTTTGTGTGTGCTACCATGGCGACCTACACTCCGCAAGAATACGCAAATATGCACTACATTTATGGAGAATGTAGAGGTAATGGACGAGCTGCAGCGAGACTTTACAGAGAAAGGTATCCGAGGGCTACGCGATATCCCGACCATCGAGTTTTCATTAATGTGCACAGATCACTATGTGACGGGCGGTTCCCCAATCAAGTAGCTGGTGAAGGACGACCCGTAAATGACTTCATACGCGATGAAGTTTTAGAGGCGGTGTCGGCAAATCCAAGCATCTCTGTGCGAGGAATAGAAGCTGATACGGGGATACCGAAGAGCACAGCACACAGTATTCTCCAAAAAGAAGAATATCATCCGTACCACGTACAGCGAGTGCAAAGTCTTTTACCTCGAGACTATCCGAGCCGAGTCGCGTTTTGTGAAACAATCCTGCAAAAACATCGAGAAGACGAAAACTTTATCGACAAAATTTTGTGGTCAGATGAATCAACATTTAAGAAGGATGGCTACATGAACCTACACAACTTGCACGAGTGGCATGTGGAAAATCCGCACTTGATGCGAGAAGATAGATCCCAGTACCGGTTCAAAGTGAACATGTGGACCGGTATTCTCTGTGGGAATATTATTGGTCCATTTGAGATGCCCGAGAATTTGACTGGCGAATCATATTTAAATTTTCTTCAAAATGATTTGCCAAACTTACTAGAAGAGACCCCACCAGATATGTGGTTCCAACACGACGGCTGTCCAGCACATTTTCGCGTATCCGTTAGAGAGTTTTTGGACGAGCAATACCCGAACAGGTGGATTGGGCGATCAGGAACAATCCCGTGGCCAGCCCGCTCACCTGACTTAAATCCGCTGGATTTTTTTTTCTGGGGAACTATGAAGGAGCTCGTTTATGCGAAGCCCATTAATGACATCGCTGACCTTCGTGAGAAGATAACACAAGCAGTGCAGGTGATACGTCAAAAAAGTTACTCGCGAAACATAAAGCGGTCCTTTTTAAGGAGAGTGAGAGCTTGTATTGCCGCGGGTGGTCAACATTTTGAACATTTATTGTAATAAAATATCTTTAAACTAACATTCTTTGCTTTTATTCTACTGGGAACCCATCTACCTGTGTGTATTTCCTTCTTGCTCACTCTTGGAACCGAAGTAAATAATAGTAGTAACATAACAGTTTCTAAGATAAGAAAGGGTCCGACAGTTACCGTTACTAGGTAGGCACTTCGTAAAAATTGGGTTGTTGAGTAAAAATATTATCAAAATTTTTTTTTTCAAATTAATGTGTAAGTATTATACCTTTTTAAAAAGAGGAATAAACGCGTCAAAATTTGACGTCACTTGCCATACTATTTTGGTACATTTTTTTTACACTACAGTCGGTCAAAGTTGCGAAATTCAATAGTTTTCCATATCACCTTTAGTTAAAATAATATTTTATTTTAAAATGGTACAATAAGTACTTTATTTTTACATTCTATTTAGACACAGCAATACCCTAGATTACAAAACCTCCAAGAAATATCGAAATTATCAGCATTAGCAGTCACAGCATTCAAAAGTATGTCACAGGGTGCTCATTTCCCCTTTTTTTTTTAAATCAGTATAATTCTGTAAGTACATGGGGTGGATTTTTTAAAATATTTTTCTGAGTACTGTTAGAACTTGGGGCATCGTGGGAATCCAGTTGGACGCCAGGTTCTTGGACACCCTGTATATACCATATGCATGTAGCAAAAAGTGGTTATTTTAATATTACAAACAGACAATCCAATTTTATTTATTTGTATAGATGTATAGATTTTAGTTCTACCATAAAATGTATCTAAAACTAAGGAAAAAATATCGAACATAAGCAAAAATAATTCCGTTGATCAACTACAATATGTTATACTATGGCATGGATTTTCTGCTAAATGGTTGACAGTTCATCGTAAATAAATACGTCGCGCTGCATTTGGGGGAGGAAGCGTTTCAAAGGCCCGCAGGCCGGAACAACCTAGCCTTAATTGGTATTAATTTCAAATCCGGTGTATCTAACAATTACTTTTCACAATCACTGAACTAGGTTTTTTTTTTCATCGAAAGATAGTTTTGAAAATGCATCATTTTTTCCTTTTTTTTTTATACACCACCACCAACTTTTACAGCAGTCACCAACTATTATATATTTTTTACACTTTTATCAACGTTAAAATCTTAAATACATGCTATCATAGCTCACAACCAAAACAAACAATGGCGTCGGAATATAAAATTATACGACAAAAAGTTATGGTTACTTATGAAGCGACAATTCAATGAAACAATGTACATACTTTTTAAAATAGTCGCATAGCAAACTTGATTCGGAAAACTTCGGTAAATTAATTCGTCGAATTCTATAAAAGCGAAAAAAACCAGTGACTACTATGTACGGTTGTGTGCGTTAATTGTTACATTGTGTGCCACGTATGTATAGGAACGCACACCCAATAAATCTGCATGACCACGAGAGCAGACATAAAAATTAAGACGCGAATAGTTCGTATCTCTTGCGAGGCGAGGCACTCACCGGCGCTAGTGCATCGCAATGCGAAGTTGCGTCAAATTGTAGGAACGAACGGATAGGTGGAGCTGATTTATGAATAAAGTTTCGTTTTGTTTATTGATAAAATAATATTTGTTTAAAATATTTATCTGATTTAGGTAGGGTAGACAGTGTCTTTCTGTCTTTATGGACTGCACGCCACTGCAAGCAGCGTATTATGAGTGCATTTCATTTTGGAACTTACCTGAGTCAAACTTAATGAAATCCATGATCTTGGAGGAAGCAATGTCGACCTGTACTGAGTCATTGACCTTGATTAGTGGGTCAGGGTAGCGGATGGTGCGGCCATCGTGCGTCACCAAGAAAGGCACGTTCTTGGGGCCCGTCGACACGCGCTTCACCTTGCACAGCTTGTACTGCAACAGACTCACACACTGTACTGACTGCAATCCACTCACTACTAGTAAGTAGCATGTGTAGTAACACATGCTAGCTAAACTACATCACACAAATAATTTGAGGGTATTTTTATACCAGATCCTCATCAATCAGCTCTTCAAAGAAATAACAGCAATGATTGATCTAAGCCATTAGTGATCATAACTAATACAAGTAAAATGCTTAAGGAGGCCCTATACGTTTTCGGATTTGTTTATTTACTTGATTTTAAAGATGTACTGATGTACTACAGTTAAAATACTGCATTTCTATAAGTTTTAATGCACAACACGAATTATTATCTAATGAATGAGCTCCTTTTATTTTCGTCGAGGATTATAATGTCGAATAAGGTTGTTAGAGAGATCATTTCCTGCCAATTCTTTTAATATTTTTTTCGGGAAATGGATTTATCTTGAACTTAAGTTTATTTCTGTAGTTTTTTTTATTCTTGTATGTGAGTTATGAGTAGCCAAACATAAAAGCAACTCATTGCCCACTTTCTTTAAAACTTGACTAAGTTTAATATTTTTTTACTGTTTTTTTTATATGGTACCACCATATAAAAAAACAGTAAAAAAATATTAAAGTAGATTGGGCGGTTAAGCACAGAATTAACACTGAGTGGATGAAGTGGCGGCAGGTCACGGGAACAATCTGCTACTCCCACATTCCCCTTAAACTTAAGGGGAAGTTATATAAAACCATGGTAAGACCTGCCATCTTGTATGGGTCAGAATGTTGGGCCACAAAAGGGATGAATAAAAGGCAATGGCATGTAGCTGAGATGAGAATGTTAAGAGGTATGTGTGATGTTAAATGAATGGATAGAATAAGAAAAGAGTACATAAGAGGAAGCCTGAAAGTGGCACCGATTACTGAAAAGTAGTGTGGAAATTGGTTGTCATGGTTTGGGCATGTGATACGGAGGAATGAAGAAAACGTCGTGAGCAAAGTTTTGAGGAATGTCGATGGCTAGAGCAGGGGGAGACCAAAGAAACGATCTACCTACTATGGATATGACGAGTAATAGAGAAGTGTGAACGAACAAGGCATATTGCGCCGACCCCCAATAAATCGGGATAGGGGCAAGAAAATGATGACAGCAAAATCCTCAATACAATTTGAGATCGATTAATCAAAATCAAACAATAAAATAAAAAAGTCGCTCATACATTAGGAAATAAATGATCTTAAATGTGGTGCAATCATCTGCCTAGCCTTTTCCCTTTAACTATGTTGGGGTCAGCTTCCAGTCTAACCAAATGCAGCTGAATACCAGTATTTTACATGGAGCGACTGCCTATCTGACCTCCACAACCCAATTACTGGATAATATGATACCCAATGGTAAGTGGTCATCAGACTTTCAGGCTTCTGACTACCCGTGAAGACTGTCAAAGATCCACAAATGACAGCCGGGACCAACGGCTTAATGTGCTTTCTGAGGCACAAAGAGGTCTTGGTATGTTCAGATGGTCACCCATCCACTGACCAACCGCGGCAAGCGTAGCTTAGCCTGATCGATCGACCCGTGCGGCTAATATTATTTAGCCACAAGCAATGTGGTGCATTAAAACTAATAGAAATAAAGTATTTAACTGTAAAATCACATCCATAAAATCACATAAAACAGTGAAATCGAAACATTTCTATAAACAGCCTCTTAAACTAGAGTATGACAGTTATCTAGCTACGTCAACTTTTTTTCTGTTTATTAGGTATGTTTCTTTATACATAGATATATGAGGGTCCAAATACAATAGCAAAGTTTACATTTACAATATAATAAAGGACCAGCTAACCTTAGCTTCTTCAGGAGTGATGCGGTGAACTGTGAAACGTCCTTTCACATCATAGATAAGGCGGAAGAGCTCATTAGTCTTCTCAATAGAAACGACATCTGCAACATATACAACACAGCAAATATTTAGATATGACTCACAATATTACACGGATCACAGTAGCCTAGATATATCCTTAGCTGAATTTATAAAATATCCTTTCGAGGGTTTGTTTGTTTGAAAAATAATGCCAAATCAATCATCCTCCACCTGATAGCACCTGTGTCATGATAACAAATTACGAATACATAATTACATGATTTGGAATGTTTTGCAAATGTCCTGCAGATCTGGTAGCGTATTGTGATGGGCCATTGTACTCCCTAAAATAGGGTTGAACTAGTATAAGTCACTATGGTGTTTATGCCATCTGTTGGGACAGGTCAGCTGAAAGCTGCAATGGCTTTTTCTCCAAAAGGCCCTTCCAGACATGGCCCATGGCCATGGCATGACATGTTTGGACTTTAAAACAGACCATGACCTGTGAGTTTGTTTCAGCTTTTCTTCTCAGGGAACAGTCAGCTAGGAAATGCCGGCGCCAACTAGTTTTTAAAACATTGACGTGTAAAAGTGTAAGATGTACTTACATAGATAAATTACATTTCATTTCATTTCATGAACTTTAAGTAGCCCTAGTACCTTACAACATGAAAAGAAAGTACTTTAACTCAACAATACTGAAGTCACTTCAACAATACTGTTGTGAATGACTATGAAACTGAATAGTGCCACTCACCCATGAAGCCAGCGGGGTAGGTGGGATCAGTCCTCACTTTGCCGTCCACCTTGATGAGGCGTTGCTTCACGATCTTGAGCACCTCATTGCCGGTGAGCGCGTACTTTAGCCGGTTGCGCAGGAAAATCACGAGCGGCAGGCACTCGCGCAGCTTGTGGGGCCCGGTCGAGGGCCTCGGCGCATACACGCCGCCCAACTTGTCCAACATCCATGCTTTGGGAGCGGCTAAGCGCTTCAAATGCTTTTTGGGTCCGCGTGCCTAAACACCACATCAAATAAATTATTGCTTAACCCATCAACTCGCATGTACACTTAACCTGTGCCAGACACGAACTCATTCGAAGAATTTCTCAATAGGTACTTATCGTTGTACTATTTACAGATGTTTCAATTAAATACCGCCATATCAATTGAGTCCCTAAATTATTGGAAATTCACTTTCAAACATCGGCATCATACCAACAGAATATATTCTGTATGTGAAAAATATTGAATGGCCAAGTACTATTTAACACTACGCACTTGATGTGCAGCATTACATTTGCTAAAATATCTAGGACTTTCACAATTTAATCGGATTTTTATTAAATTTACACCACGAACTCACCATGTTGAACACAAATTTTAACAAGAAAGAAACGTCAAAATTTTAATCTGCCAAACAATGTGAAGAAAGAGCTGTTTATGGTACACATGAAACAAGAGCTTTTGATACAACAGGCCGAGCTTCTAATTCTAATACAAGCAGAGCGGGCTCCGTATGTTATTTTTGACGAGTTTAGTTTGTTTTTGAAAAACTCCGATAGTTGTTTTTTTACAGACAGGTAACGAATTAATCTGAACAAAATAATGTTAAGGGGGAAGCGCCAGGGCAGCTCAGCGAAATTAAAATTTTCTTAAATTTTTGCACTTTGGAGGTCATTGTCAGGGGGCCTACTCCCTAAGCACGAAGTCCGTCGTTTCGGTCGAAGTAACGGGTGTTTTCAACCCCGTATCACTTACGGACAGAAGATTAGTTTGGAGCCCGAACTAAGAATGAATGAAATCACGATTTGACGGCTGTCCCTACTCCTGATATGTTTTTGTTCATCCAAAAAAGTTAGTTAATTGGCTGTAGGATTCGCTAAGAAGTTTCGAACTACTTTCAGACGGGCCCGTATCTTCGTTGACGGAGTTAGAGAGTAGGCCCCCTGGTCAACACACAAATGTTTAAATATGATTCGGGATCTTAACAAGTACGTATTTACAAAATAGTAATCATTAAAATCATCAATACAACCCTCTAAGTTAGGAGTCACCCTGGGCGTCGGGAACCCCAGGCTGATTCCCGGCCACCGTAGGTGCGAGCTTGCGGACGGCGAGTAATGGGTAGCTCGCTGTCCCGTAAGGACTAAGCCCGGGTTGACGGCGCGTTGCGTTGTGTTCCACACACGCCTCAAAGAGATATCAGCACCAACTGATGGGGCCCGCAAGGGCCGATGCCTGCCAAGGGTGCAGGTTGTTCGAAAGAGATACCGCGGCCCCTGGCACACAGGCAACTGAGGAAACACGGGTGGGTTTTAGTCAGTAAAAGCCTGACATGCCCTCCTGCTCCACCCAGAGTGGGAGAAGTTATTTGATGATTTACCACCCAAAAAAAAACCTCTCTAAGTTCATAAAAATCCCTTTGAATGACTCCACCATAATAAATGATTTATTATAGACTTCTTTATTTTAGGCAACAAATTCAAACTTATTGATGTTCTGTAAATGAAAATAATTAGTTTTAATAGTAGTTTGTACGATAACTTCGAGTCAAGTCCACCTACGGATTTCAAACACATTTGATGATTGTATACTACTAATTGTGTAAGTGTATTATAGCTATAAACTTTTTATTACTATTCTATAACAAGCAAGTCAGTTATTCGATGGAGGATCAATATTTTTAACACGCTTTGAATAGCTTCACACGTATATTTGTAAGCCTGTATGTTTGTAACCGACTCCCTTGGACTTGATTTTGACCCACTTCAAGCGGTCAGACTTCATTTAAACTTTGTAGACGTAGCGAGGACCGATGACAATTCAATATTTTTATAATTTTGTTCCACAATGTAAAAAAAATGCAAAATATTTTTGAATGATCTGCAGGCCAGTCATGTATAAAAGTTATATCAGTAATTGTCCGGGCAATAACTATAGAAATGACCATAGCAATTACTAATATCATGGTGGGCAATAGGTTACTGAATATATTCCAATTTTGGCTCAGGTATTACCCACCTCTAAAATGACCATTAAACATTTAAAACTATCTTAAAATTCAATTAAAAATAAAGAACACACTCAGCACCGTAAATATGCTACTATGCTAAAACACCGTGACATTTTAGTCGTCTTACAAAGGTGGTGCACTCAATGTATCCGACATAAAATACCTACAAACGCGATTTAAAAATTGTTACCATTAATTAAGATTATACTAAGAAAAATAAATACTGCTTTAGAATTATGAAACACCCTCCCTGTTAATAATGTTTACGTATCAAACGATAGCAGATTTCTACCTACCTACATAATATCATTACATTTCATCATAAATTGCATCTCATTATCAGGGTGTTCAAAACTAGATCATGCGTCTTAGTGATTTTTTTTAAATTATTATTCATAAGTCTAAAAATATATTTTTATTTGTTATAAATAATTAGTAGTCATTGGATACATGAAGTGGGCTGCCGTTGTAAGACGACTTTAATGTCACGGTCTATATTATTTTGTCAAACAACATTCAAAAATAATTATAAGGTAAATAAATCCTTAAGGAAATAGCTATAATGCTTACCGTTTTGAGTAGTACTTGCACTTGTATTGAAAAAATCCGCCATTACTGTTTTTTTATGAGTTGCTAGTTGTGGTTATTTTTATCGTTTGTGAATTAATATAAATTACACCTAGCGAACTCTAATGAAACTTTCTAAGAAATAGATATATAAGAAATAATATTTTTCCTTAAAGTAGGCAATTACTGTTTATTTATTTATTATGGCACTCCAACGACTTGTTCACATAAACATTAACACCGACCTTAGTATATACTAACATAGCATATAAGATAACTAGCTTCTACTCGCGACTTCGTTCGCGTCAAATTTCTTGCTCCCCGACCTACCCCGTCGCTCGCCTCGCCTGTTCGTGCGAGTACTTCGTATTCGTGACTTTTTTCTCATTACTCGGCTCCTAAGGGTCTTAGCGTGATGTTATATAGCCTATAGCCTTTCTCGATAAATGGGCTATCCAACACTAAAAGAATATTCCATTTCAAACCAGTAGTTCCTGAGATTAGCGCGTTCAACCAAACGAACAAACAAACTCTTCAGCTTTATAATATCACATTATTTTGCTGCGATGTTATTTTAAAACTGCGGTATCTCCTAAGACATTCATTGAAATCGAATAGTGAATCGCTTTCATTAAATTTTGTTCTCTTTTTTAAATTTACTTTCTTTCTGAAATCACAAAACATGACAATTAGACAGGCTTATTATATTAAGACGAAAACTAAAAAAATATTGTTTAAATATATAGTTTTACATACTTCATCATATCAGCCGAAAGACGTCCACTGCTGGACATAAGCCTCCCCCAAAATGGGGGGGGATTTGCCAGAATCGCCACGCTTGGCAGGCGGGTTGGCGATCGCAGTATGGTGGTCAAATACGTAAAGAACGCTGCTACCCATTATCTAGTAAGTCCCTTAGTCGCGTTCTACGACACCGACGGGAAGAAATGGGATGATGCTATTCTTTCACCGGCACCACACGGAACTTACTACTGAATTTACTACTTACTTACTTACCAAACAATAAATGTAAGTAATCACTGGAACTTCTATCGCGCACCTCTCAGTTTTATGACAACAAACATTAACACTGAGCAACATTCAACACAACAAATCACAAACAGCCATGTAAATTTTCTTTTTCGAGCTAAGTACCTACAAAACGGCGCGAACTCGCAAAGTAGGAAACGTACGCGCACACGCTCAAGCAAAATCAAGTTTAAAAAAAATGCAGTTTACGTTTTATTTTGTTACGGCACGTTTCATTCAGAGCCATCTCTGGGTATGAAATGGAGTGAA
This sequence comes from Polymixis lichenea, assembly GCA_949091785.1. Classification (NCBI taxonomy): domain Eukaryota; kingdom Metazoa; phylum Arthropoda; class Insecta; order Lepidoptera; family Noctuidae; genus Polymixis; species Polymixis lichenea. Next base: position 26,009,311 of record OX420935.1, read on the forward strand.
ATACTTTTTAGACGCGCCAGTTTTAGGTGCGTTCAATTTGGATGCGTTCGTAAACTGTTTGCAATACAAAATCTAGTAGGTATTACAAATCTCGTTGTTCTCAAAAGTTACGAAAATTGATATAGTAACAACTGCGAAGATGGCGCGAACAAATGAAACTAGAGGTTGTTTTATCATAAGATTAAATACACCATTAGACATCATAGATATTTTTATATTCCGCCAATTTGCTGACATAAATTTGCCTCCGACCTCAAAAACACGAAATTTAAAAAAAATGTAACTTTTGCAGCAAAAATGTAACATTTCAGGAAATGAAACGTAACTTTTGACTTAAGGGCCCTGGCAACACTGGATGCACCACCTCTCGTGGATTTAGTTCAAACTAATAGAATAAGTTAGGTGCTAGACTAGATAGTAACAACTGTGAGGATGGCGCTGCGAACAAATGAAACTAGAGGTTGTTTTATCATAAGATTAAATACACCATTAGACATCATAGATTTTTTTATATTCCGCCAATTTGCTGACATAAATTTGCCTCCGACCTCAAAAACACGAAGTTAAAAAAAAAATGTAACTTTTGCAGCAAAAATGTAACATTTCAGGAAATGAAACGTAACTTTTGACTTAAGGGCCCTGGCAACACTGACAATGGCAGCAGCGAAGCGAGACAGCGAGACATTAATATGAAGCGAGCATGTGGCAAAGGCAAAATATCCCAAAAGACTAGTAGTTGCTAGTTAGGAAACGACAAGTCCATAACCATAAAAGTATTCGTAATTGATCATAGTCATAGACTTCCTTGTTTCTTGGTTCTTCTATTCTATGTATCATTGAGGTTAAAAAAATTGGCAGGTTGAGGTTATTAGTTAATTCAGTTTATGTTATAACATAACATGAAAAGAAAATAAGAGTAAAAATAATATGTATTAAACTAGAAGTACCTCTAAGTGGAATGGAATCTTCTTCTGAAAATAGTTTTGCTTGGACTGATACTTCAAGTGATAGCATCAGAAGCACCTCAATGTGAGTACTAATCTGCTTGAACCATTAAACGGTATTTCATTAAAATCATAGTTGTTTTGCCCTACAACTGGTATCCTTCTTTCGTATTATATATTATTCAGTACTTCAATTGATATACTTACTATTAACTTAACGTATTTGTTAGACTTACTCTAGAACCGTCGTAATAGCTGTATTTATGGCTGTAAGAGATAGTTTAGACGAAGTCTCGGGACCTCTTCGCCTTGGGCTCTTAATCGGGAAAAAAAATTGCTATCCAGTATTTACTCAAAAGAAACTTTCTTTTATTTTTCTGCGTAAAACCCTGCATTCATCGATTTTAGAACTTGCTTGCCATGACTAATAATAGAACCAATAACAATGCTAAAAACATTATTGGGTCATTGGTCAGCAACAATTGACTGGGGTCTTTCATGAGGATCATCATGATAGATGAGCAACAAATAATAGTTACTAAGCGTCCCCATCAGTCTGTGCTTCTGTCTGTCACAGTGCTGTATTTTTTATCCATAAAAGGTAGCCAGTTGATCACAGATGATCCTGTTACTATGGCCTCTACTACTTGAATTCATAAAAAAATACTATGATAGTTTTAGTGGTGTGATATGATACCTTTAGTGCATTTGGCTGGTTTTTCCCCACAGATAAGTACAATAAAAATCGAGAAATACATATCAAACTTTATTTTTCAGGGCTGCAGATGATGTCAATGATAATCCTAAGGATTTTGTTTCTGCTGATGATGGAAAGAAAATAAATGGCAGGAAATCTAGAAAAAAATACAATGATGATGTAGTTATTAAGGAAGAAAAAGCATATTTTGAAACTAAAAATAACAGTAGTTTAAAGAAAAATATTATTAAAATAGAACCAGACAGTGATAATGATAAATACAAGAAAAAAAAGAAAATAAAAAAATTGGAGACTAATGGTAACCAAAATGATTCACTAGACTCTATGTCCTATGACGAGACCTACCTTAACTTGAAAGTAAAACAAGAAGAATCATCAGCTTCATCTTTTACAAAACATAAAAAGAAGAAACGCAAACGAACTTTAAGTATAGAGTCATCAACCACGCCATTGAAAAGTCATGAAAATAATTCAAGCAGTGAAATAAATGATAATAATGTTACTCTAAAAGAAGAAACTGAAAATGATACAAAAATGAGAAAACATAAGAAAAAAAAGAAGTCTAAAAAACATGATGGTGACAATCTGCATGTAGATAATAATATTGTTGAGAAAATGGACATAGAAGAGACAGTTGTTAATAAAAATAGCAAAGGCAATCATACACACAGCTTTGTAACAGAAAATATAACATTACAAGAAGAGAGTGAAGAAAGTGATTGTGATGAAATATCTGCAATAAAATGTGATGATAGTCATTCTCCTCATATTATTTCATTCATCAACAAGAGTATTGAAGAAGAAAACACACCAGGAAATTGCAATAACAATTTAAACATAATTACTAAGGTAGCTAACAGGGTACTGGAGAAAGAGTTAAATAAAAAGTTAGAAGCAACAGAGCATAGAAAACAGCGAATATCAGACAGAATTCGTTTCGAAGAAGATGATGATGATGATGATACATACCCAGAGTCTAGCCATGTAGAACATGAAAGTCATTTTGAAAATAATAAAAAACCATTGAAATTAAAACATTTCCTCAAAACAAATCCTAACTTAAAGCTGCTACCCCAAACTAACAACAATACAAATCTTACCAGAGATGATGAAATATGGATTCTGAAGTGTCCAAAAGAGATTAACATTAAAGATTTTGATAATTCAACTTTAAATATCCATGGAAAATGCAAGATAAAAGTTGGTGGGCAGACTTATGAATGTAGTGCTGCTGAGGAACAATCAGACACTGTATCACTGCTTATAATGGAGCAAAACAAATATAAAATCAGGAATGTACCACTAAGTGGGATAATCAATTTGCGTAAAAGAATCCCTAAGGCACATTTCCGCGATGACAATATTATAGTGAACAATCAGACGAATTTTATACCACTACCCGACACAAAATGTCGCCATCCACTTTTTGGCACAAATTATAAGAAAGCCTTAAAAATACCTGCAGCGATAGCAGAACGATTAAATGTGCAGGACACTGAAGATACTATAAGAACTGCAAAGAGAAAGAAAAAGAAAAACAAGCAGGAAAGAAACACATCAGAACAAGTTGATCCAAAAATACAAAGCGACTTTACGATGAAGACAGAGCCAGAACTCTCTGTAGAAATAAAAGAAAAGAAAGCAAAAAAACGTAAAATGATAGATGATGAAGGTTCTACGCCAAAGAAAGTGAAGCGAATCAAACATGATCCAGAATCAGCAGAAGCATGGGAGTCAGAGCAAGCAATAGAAGAAAATCTTTTTAACTTTTGATAAATCAGTATAATTATTGTTAAACCACCTTTTGTTTCATTTATTTATGTGAACAGCCCTTCTGTAATCTAAGCCATCATGACGGGTACCTGTTTTGCGGCCAGGTTAAAAAAAAAAACATTCCATTTGAATTATGTGGGCTACTTTGACGGTTCCGTGGTATCCGTCGTCCAAGATAGTCCACAAACAGCAAAAAACAATGCTTGGAACCAGTGGCATAACTACAAGGTGGCAAGTCGGCAAAATGCCACGGGCCCCCGGTCAGAGGAGAATCTTAACTCCCAACATTTATTATTACACATTTAGTAAAAAAAATAGTTTTGTCGTTAATTTATGCAAGTTATCTACTTAGTTGCATACACAAGTAAAAAAATGTATTACAATTTTAATGCAGTTGTAAAAAATAAGTTGTACCCCGGTTTTGGAAAGAATGGTCAAATCCAATTAATAATTTCGGGGATATGTGTGGACAAACATACATACATACATACACCTCCAATTTGTATATTGATTTATAATTATTTTCGCTCGGCATGTCTCGGGGTGTCTCGCCGAGAGTATAATGTAGTTTGTAATACTTGCTTGATGCTCGGGGAATCCCCGATTCAAGAAAGACTCCACTATTCTGTTACGCAAGCAGTTAGCAGTTTATTGTTGTAAGAATTGGCTGTTTGTTGCAAGTGTGGATATATTTAATTAGTTAATTGTGAAAATAGGTTGACAATGTGTACTCGGTAAGAATTTTATTTTAGTATTAGAAATAATTTTTATGATACCAATCATTTTCATATTTAATCTACCTATAAAAAATAAACATTTACATCGTCGGTATGTATCGGTAATAAAGCTTAAATCACAGTTCACAAAATTAATATTTAAAATAATGATTCGTAACGCGCATTTGAAAATCACAAATCACTATTTTGACATTCGTAACCACCAAAACTTGCACGTTTGAATTTGAACAATCGGTGGACTTTCGTTAGAAACATTTTTACGGCCGCTATATTGTAGTCTGTGAAGCCGCTTTTTTGGCAGTTGTTAGCAATCAGATTTTTTATTTAAAAACTGTACTATTAATACAAACTTTTTGCAGTGTTGTTTTAGAAAGTATCAGAGTGGCAGCGAAAAACGAAAGCGAAAGAAACAGTCTGAAGAACAAAATAAAAAGTTACCTAAATTAAGTCAGTACTTTAAGAATCAAGGTATTATAGAAGAAGAATTAAATGAACAGCTCGTCGGAAGGGCAATCTTATGTGGCAATATCGCAGAGCCCGATAACAGTGAACATTTAGATTCAGAGCAACCACCACCAGGTACGAGCAAATCTTCAAATTCATCATTTTTGGATATAGAAAAATTAAAATCTTTACCGTATGTTACTGATAAAGGTAACTTTAAAAAACTCAATGATCCAGTAAAACAGTTTGTGAACTAAAACGGACACTGTAAACCAAAAGGCCTAGTAACAATAGATCTTTCTTGGATGGATATTATTACACTGTTTCTAAATCTGACGTAAAGTTTGAACGTACATGGCTGTCCTATTTAATGGTTCAAAAAGCATATTGTGAACCATGTTGGTTATTCACAAATAGGGCATCTAAAAATATAGGTACAAAATATTTGGATGGAAAGCTATGATGATTGGAACATATTGTGGAAGCCATAGAAAGACATGAGACATCGAAAGAACATTTGCATTCATGTTCTGTACATCGACAGTGGCAGTTACATGGAATACTAGATGAAGAGCAAGAGTCCATTATCAAGAGATTTTTTTTGGCGCCATGTACTTTCTAGACTCCTTTATGTTACTCTGACACTTTCAACCTGTAATTTAGCTTTTCGTGGCCATAGAGAAATGGTATATGGCAACGATTCTGGTCCAAAAGAAAATTTTTTGATTGTTGTTGAGTTATTAGCCAAATACGATCCTATTTTACAAGAGTTGCTAAGCAAACCTAAGGGCCAGATTAAATACTTAAGTCCAAAAATACAAAATGAACTCCTTGCTGTTCTGGTTCAAAAAGTGGAAAATGCTCTGGTAAATGAAATAGTAACCGCACCATTTTATTCCATTTTATTTGATACTACTCAAGATATTTCCAAAACAGATCAATTGCGTGAACTTTACCGTTACTGTGTCAAAATGGAACTCCAAATGCGCTCGTAATTTAAATTTGGTGGTAAATGATGCATTATAAGAGGTCATAGAAATTTAAACATTATTCGAAACTGTGCAATAAATTTATAACTTTTTGGCCATAGTATTAGACGATGGAATATATTATCTAGTTTTATATCTGACAACAAAGAAGGACAGACCCGGGTATCATCAAATTCAGTAACATTAAAAACAATGAATAAAAAAACTAGATCCCCAGAACGCTTTGATGCCATGTTTGCTTTAAAAGTTCGGTTTTTTGATGTTCAAAAAGCGCTTACAAAAACCATTTTATTAAATTCCAAAGCAGATGAAAGAAATGAAAACTTCAAAGTTCTCTTTTCAAGTTCTTCTAAGAACTTGAAAAGTATCGACATGAATTTCAAGATTTAAAAACGGAAGCAAACAGTATTGCAGTGAAATGGCCTTTAAAACCCTGAATTTCCTATAACTCGTCAGAGAAAAGTGAAACGTCATTTTGATGAAATTTGTGAGGATGAACGTCTCCAAAATGAAGAGAAGCTTGTTTAAAGTGAACGTATTCTTTTGTGTATTAGACATCATCATTAATCAACTGAGATCGCGTTTCCTTGGAATGAATGAAATTGTTTCCAATTTCAGTGTCTTGCAACCTGCGACTTTACAAAATTTGAATAATACTGATTTATTGGAAAAGGCTTTAGCATTTGTCCTTCTTTAAAAAAAAGATATATCTATCTTGTTTTCCAAGGAAATTCTCAGTTTTCGATCTTCTTTTAGACACGAAATAGAAACGTCATCTTCAATAGGAGAACTTGCTGACAGTAATAAAGAACCATTTTATCTTCAAGTTTTCCTGAAGTGTGCGCTGCATTTCTGTTATTTCTCACCATTCCTGTGACTACGGCACAGAGTACATTTTAGACTACGGCTAGAGCCGAGCGATTATTTTCAAAACTTGAAATTGGTAAAAACTTATATAGGAAATTTTATGGGACAAGAAAGGTTAGGCAACTTGGCTATTCTATCCATCGAAAATTCTATGGCCCGAAATTTGAACTTTCATGATGTCATTAACACTTTTGCTGAACAGAAAGTCCGAAGAAAGGAACTTTAATAATTAAAATTGTGTACTTAAACTACAATTGAGATTTCAGTTCAATATGTACGCACGGCTACACATCAAGCTATACAGTTCCAGTATAAGGTGATCTCGAATTGTATAGGATTTTCGTACAGTGCGAGATCAGCGTAAACTGGAAATGTATAGCTTGATGTGTTGCCGTGTGTACTCTAAATTAGGTTTAAAGTGAATTATTAGAAAATCAAGTAATTATAATTATAAAGTTTGTACGTACCTACATCACGTAGTGATTTATTATTAAACTCTTACAAGTAAAAGTGTATAAATAAGTTTTATAAAATAAAACATATTATTATTGTTGGTTCAGCTTCTTTATATCGGCGGGGTGGGGGGGGGGATCCGATAAATTTGCCACGGGCCTCGAACGGTATAGTTACGCCACTGCTTGGAACAGACCCAACTTGCGACAGAAAAAGTAAGAAATAATATTTAACGGCCTTTTTAGTTTAATAAGAAGTTGTTGGTAACATTTTGATCAAAAAAGGATGCCCGATCTGAATCGATCTTGCAGAAGATCGATTCATGGCCATATGATCTACAGATTTTTTGAATCTATTCAACAGAATACCATCTTCGCCCAGATCGAATCGTATGTAACTAACACCGAAACGTACCTTACGAACTACAACAAAGAAAGATTCGTATTAGCCGAAAGACGTCCACTGCTGGACATAAGCCTCCCCCAAGAGGGGGGAACTGCCATAATCGCCACGCTTGGCAGGCGGGTTGGCGATCGCAGTATGGTGGTCAAATACATAGAGAACGCTGCTGCCCATTCTCCAGTAAGTAAGTCCCTTAGTCGCCTTCTACGACACCCACGGGAAGAAATGGGGTGGTGCTATTCTTTTACGTCCGGCACCACACGGACCAAAGTAAGATTACATGTACATAAACATTGAATGAGATTAGTTTCGACTTTTCGAGTTTCAAAAGCGGTATTGTATGAAATATGCAGGTAGGTGGTACCGTGACAATATTTTGTTTATTTGATTGTCGGGTATGTAAGCATTCTCTGATTTTGTTTTCTTTCAGGCTTTGGTGCTGCAATAGGACGAGTTCTATCTGTTATGTGAGCGTGACCTATTATTTCATAATACTTTTAAATATGACCCCGCCAACAAAATCAAACGTTTGGACATTTTTAATAAATGTGAAACGGGACAATGTAAATTGTGTAAATAGATTGTTAAAACGAAAGGAAATACTACCAATTAAAAAACTCAGACATTGTCACATAGGCACCGTTGCACACTTTGTAATAGATCTAATAAGTAGATTAAGTCAAAATAGGTAAATAATTTGAAACGCATGACTGTGCTTTTCATTACTTTATAAAATTACGATACGATCTTACTCGATGATAAAAATGTACCTACTTACTGAAATTAGATTACGAAGACACTGAAAATCGAATGTCCCTTCATGTATGTTGTATGCCTATCTACCACACAGACACAAAACACTTTCCGCACTTACTCCTTCACTACATCATTCACACACATTCCTCTGTTACAACACTCTCAGTAACACACATAGGTACCCACATCCATAGGTACCTCATATCTTCAAACTCACCAACAAACCCTAGCACTCTATAATGGTACTTACTAAGATGAATTATGTATAGCAGTGACACACAAATGTCCTAAGATAAAAATTAGAATATTCAATAGCTAAACAGTAGGTAATAGGTAGGTAATATTTTGATCGGGACATTTATTACAATAGCATGTATGTATAAACTGACAATCTGCACTCTGCAGTATTTTCGAACCATTTCACCAAAAAAATTTGAAATATCGTGAAGTAAACTGAGGCTTTTTTTTGGGTGGGAAATCATCAAATAACTTCTCCCGCTCTGGGTGGAGCGGGAGGGCGTGTCAGACTTTTACTGACTAAAACCCACCCGTGTTCCCTCAGTTGCCTGTGTGCCAGGGGCCGCGGTATCTCTTTCGAACAACCCGCACCCCTGGCCGACATCGGCTCTTGCGGGCCCCATCAGTTGGTGCTGACATCTCTTTGAGGCGCGCGTGGAACACAACGCACCGTCGCTCGACCCGGGCTTGGTCCGTACCGGACAGCGAGCTACCTATTACTCGCCGTCCTCAAGCCCGCGCCTACGGTGGCCGGGAATGAGCCTGGGATTCCCGACGCCCAGGGTGTCTCATGCGAAGGCTTCAGCCGTGAGGGCGCATGTACTGCCTCTCCCTCACGTGCGCCACCTCCCTCTCTGCGAGCATCACTGCTTCGCTGAAGGAGGTGACGGCTAACCATGAACTCTTGCTCCGTATCATGGCCTGGACCAGGGCCGGACGCGAGAGATCGCCGCCGCCGATCGCCTCCACGAGGACACGGTGGTGCTCCGCCCAAGTCGGGCAGACCTCCACCATATGCTCCACCGTGTCCTCAGGGCGATCTACACAATGGAAACACCCGGGCGTTTCCTCCCGCCCTATTCGAAACAGAGACCTCCCGAAACAACCGTGTCCGGTGAGGACCTGTGTTAGGCGGAAGGTGAGGACGCCATGCCGCCTCTCAAGCCACTCCTCAAAGAGGGGACTTACCGCCGCAATCGTGGCGTGACCAGAACTGGGTTGCGACAACCGTACTCTCCACGTCGCCATGAGATCCCGCCGGAGCTCTATCCCTGTGCCGCGATTTCCCGCGGTAGCGGAGTTACGCCCCGGCGTTTAGCCTCCTCGCGCCACTCCCAAGTGTGCGCGAGGACCTTTGCCTTCAGATCCCATGGCGGCAATCCGACAAGGAGGCCCGCCGCCTCACCGGAGATCGTGCGGTATCCCCGTACCATACGGATGGCCATGCCCATACAGCACTTTTCGGTCACAGAATCATTAAAGCAGTAACAAGTTGTCACAGTTTCGTAACTGCTACGTAACATGGTGACTGTGTGGAGTTTGGTCTCCATGTGTGGTAATAGTTCGCACACAATTTGACCGAAAAATATTTTAGTAACTATAAGTAGTCTTTGTGTTCACACGTAACGTAATCATTTGTGTAGACTTATTTTTAAACATCAGTGTTCAGTTTGTAACATGCGTACAATCGAGTAAAATGTGTAGTAGCAGTGTAGTCACCATGTTACTAGAAATATAACTTAAAATTTATATTTACACGAGGTGTCGTAATGTTACGCCATTATTACTGAACAATATATTGCTAAAATGTGAATAAAAAAGTCACCATGAGGCACAGTTTCTCAAACTGTTTAGAAAGTGATCAATTGTAGTTGAAAATGAGTAAAAAACCGAAACAATTCCGTCTCACATCGACTTTCTATAGAAAAGTAAACAAATTATTAGTACTTCCACAAAATCTATCTCCAAGTAAGTACATAATTTTTCAGGTAATTAACAGATATTAAATTTATTCAGTATAAATTGTGTTTGTTATACGAAATCTAATATTGTTTACTTGAAATTTTATTAAAATGAACTATTTCCATAATTTTTGTATGTAAGAAAGTGCTAGACTGAGTGGTTATCCGCTTGATATAATTTTTTTATCGCAGCCTATAAGATGAAATATAGGTCTTTGCTAGAAATTTATGGTAATGACTCTGTGAGCAGTTAAAACGAACTATATTATATTCATAGTTACTGTATTCATAGTTTTTGTTACATTGTAAATGATGTCTCAGGGTTCGACTCTCTACCTTCTTTAAGTGCCTAAACATTTGAAAGTATGTTGTTTCGAATACGAAAAGGCGACCAACCATAAGAATTGTTAAAGTTGAATATCAAGAACCACAAATCCAAACTGATGTATCCTCTTGTCAAATACGAAAATTTGTTGGATACGGGTGAAAAATTATTTACTTCTGTAAAAATGAGTGAGGATTACCAGCTGTCAAAATATATTAAAAACAAGGTTTTTAACTACCGATAATAATATCGTAGAAATAAAATTCGCAACTTGATTGATGGTTTGATCAGGGAAACATACAAATCGTTGGAAACAATATAAAAAACAAATGTAATTTTTCTGAGTGACCATTTAATTCTCCCTATATAAATATTCATGCAACATTACCTCCTTACGAACTGGAAGAATTAAAAAATAAAATTTTTGGTGATGTCAAAGGTAAACTTACATCTATGGTTTGCAACTCTCAAATTGGTTGTTATTCCAGTATTGACAACAATATGAAACAAAATAAACATATAAAATATACGATTTTTTTAAATTCTCGAACAGTGAGTTAAATCTTTTTTTTATTAACACAAATTATCAAAAATATTAAACAAAAAAACATACAAACGTAACCAAAACAATTACAATACAGTCAGTTAGATAGGTATAATTTCATCGCATGCAGAAGACAGTCAGCTGCAGCAAACGCTGACGCCATAAATGGCCTCAGAGTCCGAACGTTTGAGAATCGCTGGAAACAATAAACCATTTTGTGAATTCGGTAACTATAGAACTACTTCTGGTTTCACGTCGACATACGTCAACACAATCTAGTAACTTCCTGAGCAGTTGTGACTAAAATATTTTCTCTAATTAAAAAGACATTTTTTAATAATTTACCAATTTTATGGTTCATTTCTGGTTCCTCATATAGTTTAGTATTAAATCTATTAAAAAAAAAGCTTCCAAGCTCTGGGAATGTAAAAAAATTAAAAACTTGTTAGTAAAAACTATTGTTTACATTGTACTACGCAGGTTAAATTACAATTATGTGGAGGCGCATTGATATATTTCGAACTATTTGAACAAACTGCACTATGAAGTTCTTTTCCCATTTATATTTAAACAACATAAACCAATTAAAATATGAATAAAAATTTACCTTGACAAACAGTGATGGCTGTATGATATTTTCTTCATAATTTTTTTTAACGTCACGTCGCAGAATCAAAAGCGAACGATTGAACGGACGAATGATTTCCGAGTAGTGGTTGCAGACTAAGAACAATGTTACCACACAGCAACGTAACTTTAAAACCAAATGTTACTGTGTCGACTGTTCCCCATTTTTAGTCGTAGCGACGGAACTAAGTCGACTCACCGACCAAAAAATGTTACTATATCAGTGTCGACACGGTACTGTCGAATTGTTTCGTAACGGCTACCAAAAAGCGCTATATGGGTGACCCTATAGGCCGCCTTCAACCGGCGTGCTGGTTGGCGCCTCAATGTAGCTACGCCCACACCGGTGCCCCATATAGGGCCATGGCCCACACGACCCCCGTAGAGCCTCCGGCAGGAAGCGTTTGACCCCTCTAGATTGGGCAAGAGCCGCTTCAAGGCAGCCCCGGCCCGCTCCAGTCTAGGAGCCAAACGTCGGAAATGCTCCGCGAAGTTCCACCGGCTGTCGAGGATGAGTCCTAGGTACTTCTTCGTCGACTCGACGCCGATGTGAACCCCTCTCACCGTTATATGGGAACCCGTCGGTGGCGCATTCGAGGACCATGAAACCACATGGCCTCGGACTTGTGCAAGGCCACCTCGAGTCCCAGTTGCCGGATCCTATCGAGGATTGTCGCAATCCCGTGTGTCGCTAAGTCGGCCGCCGCCTGGTACGACCTCCCTTGCGCCAGGACCAGCGTGTCCTCAGCGTAGCAAACTACGCTGACGCCGCGCCAGGGAAGTCGGCGCGCAACATCCAGTCGTACCCGATGTCCCACAGATGCGGCTCCAGGACCGAACCCTGTGGAACACCGCACGACATCTCTCGCCAGTTCCACTCTCCTTGGTGACCGGGGTAGATAACGGCCGTCAAGTAGGCCTCGACCACACGACAGAAGTAGGTCGGCATCTGTTGATACCAGAGTGCCTCCCGGATGCAACTCCAGGGCAGGGTGTTGAAGGCATTGGCGATGTCTAGAGACACCGCCAAGACGACCCCACCCCGGGCCACAGCATCCCCCGTCGTGAGGGCTCGCACGCGCATGATGGCGTCCACCGTGGAGCGCCCCCTGCGGAAACCGAACTGGCTCTCCGCCAAGTCTGGCCCCACCCGTACCAGCCGCCTGACGAGGCGGTCTGCAATAACTCTTTCTAAGAGTTTGCCCACCTCGTCAAGCAGCACGATGGGCCGGTAAGCGGACGGAGAGTCCGCGGGGCGCCCCGGCTTCTTGATGAGGACCAGTTTCCCCGTCTTCCAGTGAAATGGGAACCGGCCCTCCTACAAGCATGCGCTTAGGAGCCCTCTTAGTCGAGGCCCGAGAGCCTCCAAGGCCAGAACCCAGGCTTTTCCAGGGAAGCCGTCCGGTCCTGGGGCGGTATTCTTGGGATTCAGCCTACGTACCGCCACTCTCAACTCTACCTCGGTCACCTCTGGAGCATCGTCGTCGTCGTCGGTGTGGTCCGCGTCGGGCACCGCAGGAGGCAGAGCCATGGGCGGGGGAGCATGCTCCTCTCGCGAGGGGAACAGAGTGCTCACCACGTCCTGCACTCTGCGTCAGCGGAGGAGCCGATGGGCGGATTTAATCACGCACCGTTTTGTAGGGGCGTCCCCACGGGTCTCTGTTCAGAGTCTCCAGCGACTCCTCACGGGCCACGCCTCGCGCAGAGCTGTGAGCTCCGGCGACCACCAGTACACCTGGCGTGAAGCATGTCCTGGCTGGACCCGGCGCATTGCCACGTCGCATACCTCGGACATGGCCTCCCGGAACCACTCCGCCTCGTCGTTGAAGTCGGCAGGCCTGTCCGGTGGTGACACCCAGGCCTGCATGATCGAGGCTTCCAGGAGGAGCTCCCGGTCCAGCCGCTTCAGCGCCCACTACCACACGGGGCCCGTTGGACCGGCGCGCTCGAAGTCTGAGCGGAGACGTTAAACCGGATGTAACGGTGGTCGGAATACGTCTCCACCCCCTCCATGACGCGCCAGTTGACGACACGCGGTGACAGAGCGGGGCTGGCGGACGAAATGTCCACCACCGACTCACCCCGCATCCGCACACAAGTGGCGACAGAACCCCGGTTTAGGACGACCAGGCCCACCTTTAGAGCCCAGTCCTCCACCATCCTGCCCCGCACATCCGTCAACCGGGAACCCCAAGCCAAGTTCTTGGCATTGAAGTCCCCGAGGACGAGCACGGCGAGGGAACGAAACCCGACGACGACGTCTCTCAACTCCGCTAGGGAGTTGGGGACCTCGGCAAGAGTTCGGCTCGGGGAGAAGTATACCCCTATCACTGCAATCTCCCCGATCCGTGCTGCTACGCAACCCCTTCCCCTCTGGACATCCTCGAGAGTCGGGGTACTGGCGGCGGCCTACGAAATTAGGGTCACTGAGCTGCTCAGGTCCTCCACGCAGTCATCCCTGGGTGGGACAAAGTACGGCTCAGCGACCACGGCGATGTTAATCGACCACTGCGCCATGCTCTGGAGCAACAGATCCTGAGCGGTGGCGCAGTGGTTGATGTTCACCTGGAGGAGGCGTTATGGGGCCATCACTGGCTGTCCATTTCAGCCCCCTCCGGAGCCCTCTGAGAGGGCCCTGTCGTGGTGGTAACGGCGGCGACGACGATGGTAGAGGCGGCAGCGGAGGTGGCAGTGGCGGCGGCTACGGCGGCGACGCAGGTGGCGGAGGGCTTACCCCTGCCTCGGCCCCCAGTTTTGGCGGGTGGGGCGCAGGCCTTGCTTCCAGCCCGGTGTTCGGCCGGCTTGTCAGCTGCCGCACATAAATAGCAGTGCGGCGTGGCATTGCACGAGCCGGCCGGCCTTGTGACCGGGCTGACCGCAGCGGAAGCAGTGACCGCTGCGGTCCACGTCCGAGGTGCATTGCACTCCCACGTGATGACTCACTCTGGCAGTGAAAGCACCTCAGAGGTCTGGGTTCCAGCAGCTTCACCTGCGCGGATACCCAGCCCACCAGGAGCCTTCGGCCCTCCTCGGTGATCTTTCGGGCCGCCGACACGGGGCAACTCACCGTAACGGTTCGCATCCCCGTGTTATCTGGACGAATGGTGCCTGCCCTCACCTGCTCGGCAGAGCACCCCCCAGTCCTGACGACGGCGGCCACCACCTTGCCCTCCGTCACAGAGTCGTCCAGACCCAAGATACGCATATCAGCGCACTTGGTGGGCCTGGAAACTCGGGCCACGTCCGCACTTATAGACACTCTTAGCCTTTCGGCCATAGCGTCCACGGTCGGGCCACTGGCCGCACCAGGGACCTCCAGCATCCGGGCCCCAGTCGCAGTGCCCCTTATGCGGAGGCTGTTGGCAACGCCTAGGTCCGCCAGGTCCATCACCGCCCTTGCCTTCGCGATCACGTCCCGGTAGGACACGCCCTTCTTTTCCGCTTCTGGCTGTAGTGTGATCACTACAGCTGCGGACTTCGGGGCGCGTAGCCTAGCCGCGGCGCTCCGCTTCTTGGCCCGCTGCCGCCTCTCCCTCCGTTTCGCCGCCCTTGCAGCCTACCCCACCTTTCTCTTCTCGCCGGCTACTTGCCATTCGGCGTCGGCGAGGGGAGATTCGGGAGGCGGGGCCGTCCGTCCTGGCACCACAGCCGGGGCTGTCGCCGCGTGCGCAGCCACCGGCAGGGTGGCTGCGCCTTAGTGTTGGGTGGCACCGGTCTCGCCGGGGTCCGTCCCGACTGCGGTGCCGATTTGGCCGTGGCAGCCGTGGCCGGCCGACTCGCTGCTAGCGGGGGGTGCAGGACTACCGCCTCCAAGGCGGAAAACCGGCTCTGGAAGGCAGCAAGCTCCTGCCGCACCAGAGTCAACACCCGGTCCTCCGCAGCCACGGACTCGCCCTGCACCTGCCGTGCTCCCCCCTTTGGCACCGTCCTGGGGCCAGCTCCTCGCCGGAGCGCTGCCAGGTCCGCTCGGAGCTCCTCGCGTTCTCCTTTCGGAGAAGCTCGCGGTTTGGGGTAATTTTTTATAGAGGATTTCTTCCTCGCGGCCCGGGCGGTTAGGCCAAGACCCTCGACCCCTCTAAAAAGTCAGAGACATGACCGTGACAATCTTCGGGGCTACGAGATAAACGGTGGCAGAAGGAGACGACTCCTTCTTGCCTGCCCGGTGGCAGGGTAAGTGCACACCGAGCGCGCTCTGACTCCGCCGCTGTGCGTCTCTGCATAAGCGCAGAGAGACACGTGTTGGAGCGTACCTCCGACAGGATATTGGCATATGGGCAACGACACCCCTTAGGCACGCGTACCTAATGGGAGGACATTGCCCGCACCCCAGGGTACACCGTCCCGGAGACTGGCCTTTCCCCCTGGACGCATCCAAGGGATGATATGTAAATATTTTACATACCACAAAAAAAAATCTTTGTTGCCAAATCCATCCCTGACTTATTATAAATCTAGCTGTGTCCGCGACTTCGTTCGCGTGCATGTCGGAGCGCAGACGCATTGCAGATATATCGTACTTGTTTAAAATTGCAAATGGTACTGTAGATTGCCCTGAACTGTTAGGCAGCTTAGGATTAGTCACACACTGCAAAATGTTTCGCAAACCTAGCTTGTTGCATGTCCCTCATTCCAGGTCCGCGTATAGGTAAAATTCATTTCTAATCCGTGCGAGCAGAAGTTTTAATAAGCTGTCTTTTGAACATGATCTGGATATATTCAATACCAGTGTCTCACGGCTTAAGCATCTGTTAGTGAAAAGCATCTTTAAGGAAAAGTAATTGTTTGCTCTGTATGTTTTTTTTTAAATTTGTATTAGTTAAGCGTGTATTACCTATTTATTTCCTAAGTCATAAGTAGTTCCCCGCCAGTGGGGTTCCCGCATTGTCGTTGCGGGGGGGCTCAGTAACCGTGGTCACCCTCCCACGGTGAAGCGAAGAGGAACCCCAAGGTGGGGCCGCTCGTCAGGTCTTGTGCCTCCAAGCCGACGACGTAGCGGCCAAAAAGTAGGTTGCGGTGAGGTGCATCGCAGCTGACGCGGGCCGCGATGTCGAATGGGAGGCATCGCGGCTGAGAGTTACAGGCTGCGGCGGAGGAGGAGTGCCGGTACTTTTGAGTAGCGCTCTTCCCTTCCGTGGCCTGGACGGAGCCGCCACCGTTTGATGGCGGACGCGGTGGGGCCGCAGGGGAAGAGGAGTGTCGGTATAGCGTTGGCCGCTCTCCCTATCCCCTGCGGCCGAAAAGTGGTAGGCGGCGGGGCCACTGCTGACCCGTCGCAGGGGGACGTCAGCAGCAGCTGGTGGGGCTCGCAAGGGCCGATGCCTGCCAAGGGTGCGGGTTGTTCGAAAGAGATACCGCGGCCCCTGGCACACAGGCAGCTGAGAGAACATGGGTGGGTTTTAGTCAGTAAAAGTCTGACACGCCCTCCTGCTCCACCCAGAGCGGGAGAAGTCATTTGATGATTTCCCATCCAGAAAAAAGAAAAAAAAAAAAGTCATAAGTAGTTATTTTGTACCTACCGACCTTTTCTGTTGTTGTTTAAATTAAGTGTTTATCAGTGGAAACTTGTAAATGGCCTTCAGTTTCATATTGTTTAATAACATCGTTTATGTTAGCTGCAAGTTTCCCGAATAAAATAAAATAGAATAAAATAAAAGGAAGAATCTTCCGATCTAGTCTGGTCGGAACCTACCACAGCTTTCGAATGCAATCATTGCGTCTTCAGGGTTTATAATGTTATTGCGACGAAGTCTTACTCAGATTTTTGAGAATAAATACCTATAAATCAAAGCGCCTGGTCGAAGCTCATTTTATAATATGTACGGCAGGTGCACATCAATAAATCGACATCAATAAATCGACTGCGCGTCTGGTTGAGTGTGCTGAAGCGTTATTCCACGTTCCCACAGCCCGCTTTCTCACAGGCCAGATCGCGCCAAGCCAGGCCGACAGGTCGTGGGAACATGCGATGCCGATGAGGCCTCCGGTGGCCAGTCGTCGCGGGCGTCGCGGCGCGGGTTGGCGCAGCGGGGAGTCGGGCGCCTGTCTCGGCCCATACAGGCGCTTGTCTTTTATCAAATGTTGACAACTGAATAAAACCATAGCAGTGGGAATGCTCGGTACGGACTGCGATAGGCCTCGACAGGTAGCAGTGCAGTAATACCTAGCCTCACCTGACAGTTAACGGCCCGTGGGACCGCGGCGTTATCACGATGAAGAAAGATCACGCTGTATAGGTGGATACTGACCGGCGCACACTGGTCCCAAATTAAAAAAAAGTGGACATTGATAGTAGACCGCTGATATTTTTTTTTATTGTTGATATAATGATAACAGATAAGGCAAAAAAATATTATTGTCCTACTTCAAATACTTTTCTCTATAAAAAATATTTCTTTTTTTTTTGTATGGGAGTGATTACATTTTACTCAATTTCTCAAAAACCTTAAGCGATGTCGAGATGGCATTCACATATGTTAGAAAACTAATAATTCTGAGTATTTGGCTCGAAGAAATTTATTGCTTATCTCTGCGTACTTTCGAGATAATAGTGACAGAAAATAACAATTTTTTTTAATGTTAATTGTTCGCTTTTTTTTAATCATAGCCTTACTCATATCGCAATAGGTCCGCTGGCCAGCAAAATGGAGCTTCGACGCGAGTTTGCCGGGATAACAAGATGGCCGCCTCTCATGACGTAACGTAATACGGTCACGAATCGCGCGCGTACACCTCACTCAGTGTACAACTAAATGTGGTTGCCTTATTTTTTCTGTGCGCTTGAAGAAATGCTTGTTGTTTGTTTGTTTTGTTATTGTTGTATTTTGAATCTTTGGATTTTAAAATCAAATAATTTTTGTTTGTCTTTC
This sequence comes from Polymixis lichenea, assembly GCA_949091785.1. Classification (NCBI taxonomy): domain Eukaryota; kingdom Metazoa; phylum Arthropoda; class Insecta; order Lepidoptera; family Noctuidae; genus Polymixis; species Polymixis lichenea. Next base: position 26,027,735 of record OX420935.1, read on the forward strand.
TTTCGTCGAATTTGTTTTCGTAATTTTTTTTGTTAAAATCAAAGTCACTTTGTCTTTGATATCTTTGATTCTAATTTGTTTTCAATTTTCCTTAAAATTATAATATGTCCGCATTTGTCACCAACTTAGACTTATACGTTGTTCTTAAATCAGGAGGTGGTTTTAAAAATCTCGAATTTTTATTTAATGCCCTTATTGAACGTATTGGTGTTGAATTGTCTTCCGAAGATTTCAGTAATATTAAATTATTTTGTCGTAATTTTTCAAGTAATATCTCAAAAAGATGGTCTGCTTCCAGTAGAGCTCAAAAGACCTTTCTTAACAAAAATTCAGACTGGTTACAATCCCAAATAGTTTGGCCAAAATGTCAAAATATCGATTTAAGCAGCATTTTTAAAGTTGCCGAGGAAGTAATTCCAAATTTCGAAACGCAAGTGGATACTCATCAATTAAGTTATGGTACAAGTAAAAAACCATTTGTTGATATATCTGATAAACAGAAGAAAAGGCGTTCTCTAACACTTCTAGATCACACAGAGGAGGAATTAGTTTATGCTTTATGTGCCAAATTAAAAGAGTCTAAAAAAACAAAATTAGCAGCTATATTAAACGAACTCAGCCAAAACAAGGAAAAATGTGAGATGGTATATGATGTACTATTCGCTAAAAAGACTGACAAACCGTGTTTACCAGATGATAAAACGTTAGCGCTTTACACCTCAACAAATTTGTCAAAATGGCAATATCGAAATTTAAGAACTATTCTTGCTTCAGAGAAAATGTATGGTCTTCCATCCTATCAAAAGCTCCTGGAAGCTAAAAAAACTTGTTATCCTCCAGAGTCAGACATAACTGTAACTGAATCTGATGCTAAGATAAGACTTCAATCGCTTCTAGATTTGACAACTAATAGGATATTAAAAACAATTCAGCACAACTCTGCCGACAAAAAATCGCTAAAACTAATAAGCAAATGGGGTTTTGACGGGTCATCTTCTCAAAGTAATTATAAACAAAAGTCACACTCCGACACTAAAATTGACGATTCTTCAGTTTTCATGATTAGTTTGGTTCCGCTTCGTTTGGAAGAAGAGAGTGGTACTATCTTGTGGCAAAATCCTGCTCCCTCTTCAACAAACTATTGTCGTCCAATTGGCTTTATATTTGCAAAAGAAACAAATGAATTGATAGAGTAGGAAAGTGCATCCTTAGAGGAAGAAATTCGTAATCTTGTTCCCACAATTGTAGATAATTTTGATATTAAACATGATTTGTACATGACTATGATTGATGGGAAAATTTCTACTGTGATTTCCAATACTTCTTCTGCAGCTGTTTGTAATATTTGCAATACCCCTGTTAAAATAATTTGGTACACTCCTATTCATATCTGGCAATACTTTTATGATTAAAAGGGACGTTAGATACTAAGTCCTGGCAACATTCCTCTTCTTCTGCTGCCACCGGCACCTCTGCAACCTAATAATGTATCTCCTTTAATTTTCCTGTAATTCATTGATTTAATAGTAATAAAAAGTGTTCTGCCCAACTCTCGTTTGCCTTTTATCCACTGCGCCGTATACTCGCGAACAGGTTATGGGCCCAGACAGCGTTAAAATTCAAGATTGACGCGTGTGACTGATTTTTCCCTTTGTTCTACGTGTACGACACACGACACGGCACAAGAAAAATGGCGGCGGAGACTGGCCATGTGCCTCTGGCCAATCAATCCGCTAATTCTTTTGAAAAATTGGACGGAGTTGGAAATTACAACACTTGGAAATTCCAAATGAAAATGTCGCTTGTTTTAGAAGGCTTATGGAAAAGCGTGGAAGGCACCGAAACCGATTCCACTAAAGATCAACGTGCTTTGGCCCGTATTTGCCTCGCTATAAAATCGTGTTGCATTCAACATGTCAGATCTGCTAAATCGTCAAAGGAGGCGTGGGATGCCTTAAAATCTGTCTTCGAAGATAAAGGTCTGTACCGGCGTGTTCTTTTGTTACGTAAACTTCATCGTGCTAACTACACCGATTACAACACAATGAACGAGTACATAGAAGGAGTAATGACATTGGTGCAACAACTGGCGGACATTGGGCGCGTGATTGAAGACAGCGAAGTCGCTGAAATTCTACTAAGTGGACTACCACAGGAGTATGACGTCCTTGTATCCGGTCTGGAATCGTTGTCATCGTTAGAAAAACTAACAAGTGAGATGGTTCGGGCAAGGCTTTTGCAGGAACATTTTCGTCGCCATAACAATGTAAATGGAAATAACAATGAAACCAAAAATGATATGGCTTTTATAAGTACAAAACGTAACATGGTGTGCAGTTACTGCAAGAAAACTGGCCATGTCAAGGCGAAGTGTTTCAAACTGAAACGTGAGAAAACTGCCTCTAAAACGCAACAGAAAACAGAGACAGGTACTCTGTTTGTGTCAGCTTCTGCTTTTGCTACGTGTCTCAGCTCACATTATTGGATTGTGGATAGTGGGTGTACATCACATATGTGTAAGGATAAGGAACTGTTTTTAAATTTGGACACTAAGTTTACTACTTTAGTTACTGTAGCAAATAATGACCAACTTAAATGTTTGGGTATAGGTAATGTCAAACTCAAATTTAAAAATGATACCAAAATTATTGAGAATGTGTTGTATGTCCCTGGTCTGTCCGCCAACTTATTATCTGTGAGTTGTTTAACTAAAAATAATCGCAGGGTTGTGTTTGATAATTTAAAATGTTATATTTATGACAAAGCAGGAAATTTGATAATAGATGGAATTTTCATAAATGGAGTTTATAGGTTAGAGTGTGTGCCTAATGTCTTATGTTCCCAGGTCTCTTCCAATGTTCTGCAGATGAACAAGGAGCAATGTTCTCATGTTGACAGTAGCCAAATGGAATTATGGCACAAGCGACTCGGTCACTTAAGCTTGCAAGGTATGTATGCATTGCGTGATGGTCTTGCTGTAGGAATTGATTTCCAGCGTGACTCTGGTCATTTGCAAGACTGTATCCCATGCATTGAGGGGAAGCAAACTGTGAAGTCTTTCCCCAAAGGTCAAGCTAAGCGTGCAAAGCAGCTGTTGGAGTTAATACACTCTGATGTTTGTGGGCCAATGTCGCAGAGCAGCTGGGGAGGAGCACGTTATTTGGTGACGTTCACCGATGACTTTTCAAGGAAGACTTATGGCTATTTGATGACACAGAAGAATGAGGTAATGAAATGTTTTATTAATTTCAAAAATTTAGTGGAGAAACAAACTGGTTTTATGATAAAATGCTTGAGATCTGACAATGGTACAGAGTATGTCAATAAAAGTTTTGACAATTATTTATCTCAACATGGGATTGTACATCAAACCACTATACCTTATAGTCCGCAGCAGAATGGTGTTTCTGAGCGGCTTAATAGAACCTTGATTGAGAAAGCTAGATGTATGTTAGCTGAAGCTGGCCTAGACAAGCGCTATTGGGGTGAGGCTGTAATGACAGCTATATATCTTAAGAATAGGTCCCCTACTGCTGCTTTGTCAGGCACAATTCCTGAACAAGTGTGGACAGGGTACAAAGTTAACTTGAGCCACTTAAGGGTGTTTGGCTGCAAGGCTTTTTCTTTAATACCTGACTGTCATAGACAGAAATTGGATTTTAAATCAAAACAATATATTTTTGTTGGGTATTGTCAGGATTCAAAAGGGTATAGGTTAGTTGATCCACTATTTCCTAAAAAGATAGTAAAATCTAGAAATGTGCATTTTATTGAAATGAATAATAATAATATTTCTAAAATGAATAATAATATTTTAAATATTGAAAATGATAGTGACATTTCTAAAATAAATAATAATGGTATTTTAAAACTTTGCAATGACAATAACGTTGTATCTAATATGAACAATGACATTTTAAATTATAATAGTTTTAATAATAATATACCAAATGATAATTTTATAAATGTAACTGATAATCTTTCTGTTATTACCGATGATGCAGCCACTGTTGAGCCCTCTACTAGTTTTGAGGCACCCAGTCAGAGTGAGGCACCCAGTGAGACACTTGCATCAGAAAATGAACAAGTGGTAAGTTCTGATGAAACCTTGAGGCAGGGGAAGCAATGTCTTTCACCTCAGAGCCCTGATTTTGAGTACCAGTCATGCAGTGACATTGATGACAGCGAATCTCCAGAGGAGCTAACTGCTCCACAGCGATCGGTTAGGAGCACCAGAGGTATTCCACCTAAACGCTTTGGTGATTATGAGGTAGATTTTTCCTTATTATGTCAATCTTATGTTCTAAATGAACCTCAGTCTTATGAGGATGCAATAGCTAGTCCACAAATTTGATGGTAGCGGACGTTTTAACTAAACCTTTATCAGGTACTAAGCATAAGGATTTTATGAATCAATTAAATGTAAGAATTCTGATGTAGAAAATTTGAAAGTTTTGTTTAAGTATGTTTAACTGACATTGTTTGTGGTAGCAGAGCAATATGTATATGTAGTGTAAGGGGAAGTGTTAAAATAATTTGGTACACTCCTATTCATATCTGGCAATACTTTTATGATTAAAAGGGACGTTAGATACTAAGTCCTGGCAACATTCCTCTTCTTCTGCTGCCACCGGCACCTCTGCAACCTAATAATGTATCTCCTTTAATTTTCCTGTAATTCATTGATTTAATAGTAATAAAAAGTGTTCTGCCCAACTCTCGTTTGCCTTTTATCCACTGCGCCGTATACTCGCGAACAAAAGATGAATGGGTAGAAGCCATGAAATGTGAGTACGACTCACTGATAGAAAATGGTGTCTGGACGTTAGTTGATAGGCCTTTAAATAAAAATGTTATAAAAACTAAATGGGTATTTAAGGTGAAACAGGATACATCAGGAAACTTTGATAAATACAAGGCACGTTTAGTTGCACGTGGATTTACTCAAAAGCCTGGTGTTGACTATAATAAAACTTTTTCTCCTGTTGTCAGGCATTCAACTATGCGTATTTTATTTAATCTTGCTAATGAAATGGACATGGACATAGACCACATAGATGTCACAACTGCATTTTTAAATGGTAAACTAAATGAAGAAATTTATATGGAACAGCCACAGGGTTACAGACATAATAATAAAGTTTGTTTATTGCAGAAAAGTATCTATGGCCTTAAGCAGGCCAGTAGAGTCTGGAATGAAACTGTCCATAATTTATTGACTAAACATGGTTATACACAGACCAAATGTGAGCCATGTGTTTATATTAAGAGGATTAATGACAATTTGACAATTCTAGCCCTTTATGTTGATGATTTTTTTATTTTTAGTAATTGTTGTAAAGAAAAATCTGATATCATTGACATTTTAAACAATAATTTTAATATTAAGAATTTAGGGCCAATAAAGAATTGTTTGGGCATGAGTGTACACAGAGATAGAATTAAAGGTACAATACTGTTAAGACAATCTGAGTACATCAAGAAATTGTTATCTACTTTTGGAATGTTAGATGCTAATAGTGTTTCTACACCAATGCAAATTAATGAAAAGTTTGAAAATAGTGATAATAATAACTCTGAATGTGATTTGAAATATCGAGAACTTGTTGGTAGTTTAATGTATTTAAATGTATGCACAAGACCTGATATTTCTTATTGTTGTAGTTTATTAAGTCAATTTAACAATAACTTCAACAGAAGTCATTGGTTAGCTGCCAAGAGGGTCCTTCGTTATCTGAAGGGTACAATTGATCACGGTTTGTTATTTGTGAGAAATAATAAAAAGTTAGATCTAGAAGCCTTTGCAGATGCAGATTGGGCGAATGACCCAATTGATAGAAAGTCATTTTCTGGTTTTGTAATTAAATTGGGAGTTAATACAATTAATTGGGAAAGTAGAAAACAGCGTTGTGTTGCAATGTCCAGTACAGAGGCTGAATATTTATCCATGAGTAATTCTTGTAAAGACATATTGTTTGTAAGGAATTTTTTGTTTGAGTTAACTGGTAAATATTTTAAATGTGAATTAAGAAATGATAACCAGAGTGCTATTAAAATGTTAACAACTAAAAATTGTCATAAACGAACAAAACACATAGACGTGCGATACCATTTCATTAAAGATTTAATGAGTAAAAAATAAATTAATGTGACTTATCTTCCCACAAATTTGATGGTAGCGGACGTTTTAACTAAACCTTTATCAGGTACTAAGCATAAGGATTTTATGAATCAATTAAATGTAAGAATTCTGATGTAGAAAATTTGAAAGTTTTGTTTAAGTATGTTTAACTGACATTGTGGTAGCAGAGCAATATGTATATGTAGTGTAAGGGGAAGTGTTAAAATAATATTGGTACACTCCTATTCATATCTGGCAATACTTTTATGATTAAAAGGGACGTTAGATACTAAGTCCTGGCAACATTCCTCTTCTTCTGCTGCCACCGGCACCTCTGCAACCTAATAATGTATCTCCTTTAATTTTCCTGTAATTCATTGATTTAATAGTAATAAAAAGTGTTCTGCCCAACTCTCGTTTGCCTTTTATCCACTGCGCCGTATACTCGCGAACAACCCCACCTAGCAAAATGAATGACTTGGACTTTGTATCCAAAAGACTCATCAGAGAAGATATGTATAAATATGGTCTGTCTTCGCTTCATATGTGGATAAGATGTATGGAATGTATTTTACACATTTCGTACAACTTAGACTTCAAAAAGTGGGCTGCACGAAAAGAAGATAAATTGTTAAAAGAAATTAAAAAGAATTTGACACAAGAAGAATTCCGGGAAAGAACTGGTTTGTTAATTGACATAGTAAAACAGGGATTTGGTACAACCAATGACGGTAACACGGCAAGAAGGTTTTTTGAAAATTATGAAGTATCTGCTGAAATAACGGGTATCCACCCTGATTTAATCAAGAGATTTGCAGTCATTTTACAAACAATTTCATCTGGTCAACTTATTAATACCAACTTGTTTAGGGAATATTGTAAAGAAACAGCAATGCTATATGTAAACTTATATCCATGGTATTACATGCCTTCAAGTGTCCATAAATTGTTGATACACGGTGCTGATATTTGTGAAAATTTCTCCTTTATTCCGATAGGCATGCTTTCCGAAGAAGCTTCCGAAGCGAGGAATAAAGATTTCCGGAATGTTAGAATGGCACATACAAGAAAAATCGGTAGAGTTCAGACTAATTTAGACATTATCCACAGCTTTCTGATTAGCTCAGATCCTTACATCAGCCATATCAAACCAAAGTTTGCTCGTTTACATAAACAGTTGTTTCCAGAGGCTAGTGCTTTGATCTTGAACAATGAATTGCTTTCGTTGGAAAACGAGGAAATAGAGATTTCTCAAGAGAATATAGACCCAAATATTAATCTTTCACCATAATATTTTTTCAGAATCGTTTGTGAACATATTCAACTTTATGTTTGCAGCTTAATATGTCTTCATTTTGATTGTTTTTTAGAACTGATGAAAGTACTCCTTCAGAAAGGTCATAGCTTTTCAGTCATTAGTGAGCCCCCATAACCTCTTTTACAGAGAAGTCTCTTTTTACTTATTTGACATTACGCATACATTATAATTATGTGCTAAAGTAAGGCTATGATTAAAAAAAAGCAAAAAATTAACATTAAAAAAAAATGTTATTTTCTGTCACTATTATCTCGAAAGTACGCAGAGATAAGCAATAGGTTTCTTCGAGCCAAATACTCAGAATTATTAGTTTTCTAACATATGTGATTGCCATCTCGACATCGCTTAAAGTTTTTGAGAAATTGAGTAAAATGTAATCGCTCCCATACAAAAAAAAAAAGAAATATTTTTTTACAGAAAAGTAATTGAAGTAGGACAATAATATTTTTTTGCCTTATCTGTTATCATTGTATCAACAATAAAAAAAAATATCAGCGGTCTACTATCAATGTCCACTTTTTTTTAATTTGGGACCAGTGTGCGGCGTCACGAGGCAAAATGCACCTAACATGTTACCATACGAGCATTCGTGCAGTCAGTACGGCAAAATAGGCATGGGTAATATCGCTTTTACACTGTATCAAATCGTATCTATATATCGGTTTAGAATATCGGATATCGTATCTATATATTTCAATATCTATATATTGGCTGAATCAGTGTGGAAGTCGAAAGTGGTACTGTGATTTTAGGTATCGGTTTTGTTCGATTCATGTACATCATTGTATTTTATTTGTAACTATATACTCGAAATCAGTGAATGTATTTTTTGTTAGTGTTGATAATATGGCATTGAAATTAAAGTAGTAGACGTTTCGGTTTTTTAGATTTATAATAATTTTTATCAATTATTTTATCAGTGAATTGAACTTTCTTTCATACTTTTCTCAGACTTAGGACTGACTGCATAATTATTTTATATTTTATTTACACTATTATTAATTTATTACACAACATGAATATTGTCCCTATTATGTACACAAAACTAAACAATTACGCACTTTAACTTTAGAAAGTAAAGAAAGCGAAAATCGGTCAAAAACTCTAAAAAGTAAAAATAGAACACGAAAGGTACGAAAAGAGCAAAGCGCAATCACGGGCAAGGTCAAGGGTCACGTAAAATGAATTCAAAACTATTTTTATTGAGAGTGCCATATTATTTAAAATCCTTTGACGTTTATTGTTGGTTTCCTGTTCACAAGTGTTTAGAAATATAATGTCCGGTATTAAACTCTATGCTCCTGTAAATAATGTTTAAAATTAGTATTACACATTAGCGTATCGCAGTCTCGCTCGCCCATCTACAGCTACATCACTCCCACCCGCACGCATCGCAAGGAATACTCGGTATCACCGAGCACCGTACTACTTTACCCGAATCAGTTTGAACCGAATATCCGAATATCATAGAACATGCGATACGATATCGGTATAGCGTGTTCTATATTCGCTATAGGTACGCGGATACCTGATATATAGTTTCAGTACCGTCCGATATATAGGTATTGGATATTGTGCCGATATATAGATATTGTATCTATATATGGTTTGTATCGCCCACTCCTACGGCAAAACATGCGAGCGAGCAACACTGATTTTAGCACATGGCGTAACGACATGCTCGCTGCGAATGTTACATCAAAGAGTATAATAATATTGTTACATTACTCCCCGTAACGTCGGTCATTACCCACCTTATGAACGCAGTTGAAAAAATAACATTCAAAACCGGGAAAAAAACCTATTAAATTGTCAATATTTTATTATTGTGATTTCTATTGTTTCTATGTATCCTTTGTTGGAGATACCAAATAGATAAATAAATATTTTTTTAAACATTTAAGAAAATGCTTCTCTGTAAGCGATGTTGCTCGAAAGAGCACCGACATACCTACTAGTTGCCCGTGTGAAAACCAACCTATTTACTCAGATCCACCAGAAGTTAAAGAAGATATTCAATTGAGATTTTAATACGTATTTATCGTCCGTAAAAAAATAATAGGCTGTAACAGTATAGATTTATGGATCTGTCATTTTTGGGTAACAGATAAAGTGATAAGTTATCACAGGCTAAACACGATATCTGTTGTCACTGATAACAGATATCGTGTTTAGCCTGTTACACCATCTCTAGGATAGACGAGTTAAATTTTGTCTATGCGTGAGTCAGTCATCAGTGGGACAACAGGTGACAAGAACGAGCTACTTACGACTTGTCGCTTAGCAAAAAAAGTTAAAGAATCAAGTTTAACTGTAAATAAAAAACAATGGACAACGTTTAGTCTTTATTAACTCTTTTTGTTAGTGGCTCTTCTAGACCCAAGTAGTTTATACACTTTACAACTAACAGTGGGAACCATAGACAATTAGTTTGATTCACCATAAAAAGAAGTAAATTATGTATTTATTCCATTTGTAGTATTTGAACCCATTGCGTATTTTAGAATATAACGAGCAATTTTTTTCTACTGTAATAATATTACAACTATTGTTAACTTTTCGTTCTAGACGAACATGTGCTGGCTTACAGAGACAGACCACATAAACACAACATCGCGGCGACGGCGACGGCGACGATAAAGCGCGTTGTCCACAGAGTACTATACCTATACTACTACAAACTATACTGAAAGCGTTGACAGAATAGTGGACATCGGCTACCCTAGAGACTACAATAGTGGGCTACCCTATTTACTCTCCTCTATGACATCAGCCACAGAAGAAAAAAAAATGAACAACAAATGTTTTGAAGGTCGTTTTGAGGTGACAACTGTCAAAACAATCATAAGATTTGAAATCTGAAATCTTGAGGCCTTGAGCATTCTAAATTAAATCATAATAGTAATTCTTCATCATCAACAGCAGTCTATAATCTGACACGTAATCTGAAATTTGCAGTTATAGATGCAGCATGAAAGTGACTTCTTTACAATCTATTACTGCAGCTTGAAAGTCATCACTTAGGTAAGGATGTTGTTTTTCTATTGTTGTATTTATTAACCCTGCACAAACATTTTCTATAGATGTCTTGCTTAACCTTATTACTGGTTAATATAGAGTATATAGTTCTCCAGACCGTATATCGGCCATGGCGGCCAATGTCAACGGTGACTAGCCTTCGGCGCCGGAGATAATATAGTGCACAAGTGTGTACGCAGACACAGGTGCACTCGCTCTTCCGTCGCTCTCATAATCCGCTGGGACAGCAAACCGACACGACCGGAGAGAGATCAGGCGTAGGGCCAACCGCTTAACGTGCTTTCCGTGACATGACGGTATCACATCACCAACTTCCAAACTCCGGGCTGATACTAAAACATTCCTAATAGAAAAACCCAATAACACCTTACACAACCTGCAAATCACTCAGCAGTCGCGCTTGCGACCACGAGACCAATGGGGCAGTTTTATGATAGAGTAGGTAAGGTATATTGAACAGTAATGTAATCATTGTACAGTCATTGTTAACTGACCATAATAATGATTAAACAACTTACTGAAGGTAGCCTGTTATTGTGCTCACATAATAGGAATATTTGTACTTTGTAGTAAGAAGGGATAGTTGTAGGTAAGTATCCATAACTCTTTTTTAACTTTTTGACTGCCAGAGCGTAAACGCATCGGTGTCCCTCCCATGCCAAGCCACAAATTTGGTGCAAATACCTACAAAAAAGAATAGGGATTCCAAAATGGTATCGATAACCAATTAATCATTGCTTTTCGTCTCCTATTTTTTTAATAAAATATTATTCTTAACATCATTCTTTTTATTATTATAGTAGTACAACACATGCCTGTGTTGTACTACAGGATGTTCATCAAGATTGCATCAGTGACAATAAATGAAAGTAAAATATCGCTTGATATGTACATTACGTACTATCACACAATACATAATAGTACAAGTACAGAAGATTCATTCCACAAAATAAAAAAATATAAATGAAAAGCAATAAAAAGAAAGAAATAAATCACATCATATGTGTCCTGACTAGAGTTGCCGGAGGGAAATATTCCGAATGATTCCCGTCGTAACATTCGCGAATCATTCGGGAGGTTTGAGTAAAATTCGGTAATATTCCCCGAGAATAAATATTACAAGGGAAATATATCTAGCTAGAGTTCGACTATTGACCGCTAGTTGACGACGCAACAACTCGTTATTTAACAAGACAAGTAAAAGTTGACTTTATGTTGCTCATTTTAAAGTCTACTTTCTTTTAAACTCAAACATATATTTACATATTCCAACTATGTACATGTTACAGTCAGCTACTCAATTAGAGATTACCGTTATCGATAGTGAGTTATCGATATTTTCAAAATTACAATAAGAATAAGAATAAGAATAAGAATAAGAATCTTTATTTGTAAACATAGGTAGTTACACGGTGTGTGAGATGTTACAATATTAGTTATGATTCTCTATGTTTTGCTGCAAAGCGTACAAATATTATGAAATTTGAATTTATTAATTTATGAACATTTATATGTCAAATAATATTGAAAAAGTTATACACAACTGGTAGTCAAAATCATAATGCAATTAAGTAAAAAAATAAAAAAATATACAGAGGTCAATATAAAAATATCACTAAAATTAGATGTCCACAATTAAAAATTATATTGATATCTTATCCTTCAAAAACTCAGTTATATTATAATAAGATTTATTTACAAGAAACTTCTTTAAATGTTTTTTGAATAGGTGAATATCCAATATTTTAATTAATTCCGGTATATGGTCGTAAATAATTGGTGCCATACAAAAAACACTATTACGCAACAGTGCTGTTTTGGACTGTCTCGAACACAACATATTGACGTATCGTCGACTCCGGTCACTTCTATCTGACAGTTTGGGAAATAGATTTGGGTTGGTTTTTACAAATACTGCAACTTCGAAAATGTACAAACAGGGTAGTGTAAGTATTTTACATTTAATAAAGAAAGGTTTACATGACTCTATACATTTTAACCCAAACATTGCCCTGATGCACCTTTTTTGGGCTTTAAATATGAGTTCCCTATTGGATGAGTTTCCCCAAAAAATAACTCCGTATCTTAAAATAGAACCAGCTAAACCATGGTATGCTGAAACAACAGCGTCCGTTCCTATGACTGGCGCAAGTTTATACAATGCATATGAGGATTTGCTAAGTCGTTTCGCCAAATCTATCGTTTGTGCCTTCCAATCTAGTCTTTGGTCTATGATTAAACCTAAGAATTTGGTTGTGTTAACTTGATTTATTTGAATGTTTTCGTAATGAATATTCATAGTCACAATGTTCTCTATGTTCTATGCTATATCGGGAATTTTTTTATCCTGTGTGCGGTTTTAGTTTACCCGTAGTAATTAATCGCTTAGTTTAATATCTATCACTTAAGATAGAAAGAAACGCCACAGGGTGCATCTTTTAAAGAATATAATAATTTTCAAAATCGAATCATTACTCTAGCATAGCAATTCTTAATTATACGTTCTATAAATCGTAAGTATGTATTAGAATATATTTATATAAACACTTGATTTCGAACATAGTAATATTTAATGACTCTAGCTGTTGACTGTATTTTGCTTAACGCACCTAACTGGTACAGCTATTTTCTTTGAACTTAATTCAAGAACTTACATAATTCCAATCGATCATTTAATTTTTACCAACCTTGCAGTATTAAATTTCGCAAAACATTTCACTTTCTGTAAAGGTAGAGTTTTGTCGAAAATTGTTTTGTAGAATTGGAACTCCTCAATCATTTTTTTTTTAATGCAAGTTGAAATACTCATAACTTTTTTTCCAGCTAACATCTGAATAAAGCAATAATTTTATAAGAATCTGCCAACATTAAAGATTAAAAAAAAATATTGCCTGTTTTACCCATTTTTAGTAAAAAATACACTTTAGAGTTAAGAAAGTGGTGAAACTAGAAGAAAGCAAAAAAAGTTTAAAAAAAAATCCAAATTAGGGCTGAGTAAGTAGCAGATGACCCAACCTATCCACCATTTTCGTATGTTCAACGTTCTGCCAAACACCCTGTAGATCGGTAGTACGTATTGATAAATGATTTTATTTCTGTAAGTAGGTTTGTACAAACACTTTTACACGTCAATCATATTTTGAAAACTAGATGAGGTCGGCGTTTCCTATCTGACTAGTCTGAGAAGAAAGGCCGAAACAAACTCAGACGTCACAGTCTCTTTTAAAGTCCAGACCATAATCTTGGTCAGATCATGTGAAGGCCATGTGGATTGGTGTCTGAAATGGTCTTTTGCGCAAAGAACCACACAGATTGAGTGGACCTATCCAATTAGTGCACGCATTTATCAGTAATCGTGCAGCTCAACTCAGTATTAAGTACCTACACCTTCTGACGCAGCTTTGCAGAAAACATTAACAAAAAAAACTATAAGTCTGAGAGTCCTGATTTTATAGAGGCTAGTAACTATTTGACTAAGTTTTTAAGTTAATACCTAGTACTTAGCTAAAAAAAAAAACAATCTACAAATAGCCAGTCAAACACTTTTAACGAAATATTAAACCACGAAAAAGAACTAAAAAGTAAAATACTAAATTTGAGTCGGCGCGAAACAACAAGCTGATTAACAATCTGTGTGTACAGACGCCAGCACATCAGGCTACCCCAATCTGTCAAATTTCTTTGATGGATTTCAACTTTATGACGTGAGTGACGTGGTCCATGTTCAATTGGGCAAATTTGTCAGTGGGTAGCTTGATGTGCTGGCGTCTGTACGTAGAAATGGGGAAGGCTCTCCTTAAATAATTAATCACTGTACTATTTTGCGCAGACTCGAAACTAGTTTATATAATAAAAGCGTGTTAATATAAAATAGCTTCTGCCCGCGACTTCGTTCGCGTCAAATTTCTTGCTCCCCGACCCACCCAGTCGCTCGCCTCACCTGCCCGTGCGAGTGACTTTTTCCTCTTTGCTCGGCTCCTAAGGGTCTTAGCGTGATGTTATATAGCCTATAGCCTTCCGATAAATGGGCTATCTAACACTGAAAGTATTTTTCAAATCGGACCAGTAGTTCCTGAGATTAGCGCGTTCACGCAAACAAACAAACTCTTCAGCTTTATTATTAGTTCATGAGTATATAGATTTGATCATTTATGTAAATAAGCTCAATATTCAAGACGGTTAAACGGTTTTTTTTCTTTTTAGTTATTTTTCGTCGGTTTAATTTAAACTTTACACGTAGTAAATACAAGAGGAGACAGCCTAAACAACTGTGCACTGTGCTTCTCAACTAGGTCCTGACGTCATCACGTCGGCGTGGCCTTAGTCAGTGCATTGTTGCCGTTCATCCTGTCAAGTCCTGTGCACACCTTAGTAAACGATCCCATTTTACAGCATATTTGCGATAGAAGAAAAAAGAATGAAATGTTGTGTTTTATCTTGTAAAAAGTACTCGGATAGATCTTCTTATCTAGGGAATGCAAAACCGACCATGATTAAAACCCGGTTTTGTTTTCGTTTTTTTTTAATAAAACAACCCGGTTTTCGGTGAAACCGGTTTGTAATTTTTTTTTTCTTTGTCTACATGCAGTAAGTAAAAGGTTTATTTGCTTGTTGTGCTTAAGCTATGTAGGTATAATATTAATCAACAGTATCAAAAAGACTAAACATAACAAGTAATTATAAGTATCCCGCATGAAAAGAAAGTATTATAAAACACAAAATCAACATTTTATAACACTGGAAATCTGGTATTAAATTAACCATATTATAAACTCTAACTTTTAAAAGAAACCCATAACAGTCTCAATAGCCTCCGACAATATTTGAGGTACTCAATGTTTTTCATAACTTAAACCCTTAATTAACATAAATAAGTCTTTTAAATGGGTACGCCATGATTTTGCGGTATGTCCCCTCTTTGAGGAGTGGCTTGAGAGGCGGCATGGCGTCCTCACCTTCCGTCTGATGCAGGTCCTCCCCGGGTACGGTTGTTTTGGGAGGTTCCTATTTCGGATAAGGCGGGAGGAAACGCCCGGGTGTTTCCATTGCGAAGATCGCCCTGAGGACACGGTGGAGCATACGGTGGAGGTCTGCCCGGCTTGGGCGGAGCACCGCCGTGTCCTCGTGGAGGCGATCGGCGGCGGCGATCTCTCGCGTCTGGCCCTGGTCCATTCCATGGTACAGAGCGAGAGTGCATGGGTAACCGTCACCTCCTGCGAAGCAGTAATGCTTACGAAGAGGGAGGCGGCGCACGTGAGGGACAGGCAGTACATGCGCCCTCACGGCCTTAGTCGTCGCAGGAGACGCCCTGGGCCCTTAAGTCTGCTATTACAATAGTGTCAGAATGGTCTATAATTGATTTAATAATTGTTGGTTTTGACAAGTTTGGTAATCTACTAATATGTATAATGGCGTCATTATGACTTTCCAATGGTCAGCCACTGACACTCCATTGAAAGAAATGGCTTTTAATGGTAATCTCGTACATAATGACAAATGAATGACTGACTTAGGCGGTAATCTGCTAAAATTTTGACAGTTCCTGTGATGAGTGACCAACCATTAGAACGTCATTGTGCAGTCATTGCTTATAATTCGTTACGAGTATCGTGTTTGTGGAATATTTATTGAACGGAGACAATGTATTCACTACGAGCAAATATTATCGAACTAGCCAACGCAGTGAATGCTAGACAAAGAACATGGGCGGAATGCAGAAAACGTCGTGGAGCCCGTCGCTTGACGAGAATGAATACGAACTGATTATTGATATTCCCGAGGCGGAATTTGTGAAAACGTTTCGCCTTGGAAAG
The DNA here is from genome assembly GCA_949091785.1 of Polymixis lichenea. Classification (NCBI taxonomy): domain Eukaryota; kingdom Metazoa; phylum Arthropoda; class Insecta; order Lepidoptera; family Noctuidae; genus Polymixis; species Polymixis lichenea. The sequence goes on from OX420935.1 coordinate 26,044,026, forward strand.
GACTTAGTAAGGGGGTTAAAAACTCATTCCCCTTATGGCCAGACCGCGTCGAAACGATAGCAGAAATGAAGGTGAGAAAACTGAATTTTACATGGATTTATTATTCTATAGCTTTAAACAAGAAACAGGTTGATCATTGATATATTTTTTATTGCAGATTCTAATAGCACTTGCATTTTATGCATCAGGGTCCTACCACAATTTGATTGGACAGTGTGCCCTCCATAATGTTTCACAAATTACTTACAGAGCAATTATTCACTAATTGCTCTTGACACCGTATTACCGTTACTTCATGTAACAGGCATTAATTAAAATATACCACAAATATATTAAATGGCCTACACAATGTGATGAAAGGAATATTATAAAGGCTAAGTGAGAAATTAAATATACCCTGATTGTTTTGTTTGTATTTTTAAAAATTTAAATATACAAACAAAAATCGAATTAAGAAAGAAGAAAAAGAATTGATGGAATACTATAGACCCATTTCACTCATACCAGTTAGCTCAAAGGTATTTGAAAAGTACATCTACAAACAGTTATATAACTTCATTGAAAAGAATAATATAGTATGTGAGGAACAAAAAGGATTTAGGCAGCATAGAACCATCGATATGGCAATTTATGATTTTTTGTTTCCGATTATTAGAAATGTGGATAAACGATCCCCTTTATGTGCCATATTTTGTGATATGACGCAGGCCTTTGATTTTCTACTCGCGGCATTTAGCCGAGGGTTGAGAATCCAACAGAGTGCAAAATCCGCAAAAGTACGGTCTATGCGAAAAACATCCCGCCGCGATTTTATTATGTCTGTGTGAACGTGGATTTATATTTATTATTTTTCTTTCTCACTGTTTTCAACATAGTATTGTCGCTACTTGTCATGGTTTTCGAGGCCGCTGCTCAAAATGAATGTCGAAGATGGCGAATGCGAAATTTTTTGAATTTTCCATCGTGGGTGTCGTTTTCAGGGTTTTTCGGGTCGCTAAAGCCGATGGTGGGGTCAAAATGAAAATCCAAGGTGGCGGCCGCGAAATTTTTTGAATTTTTCATCATGGGTGTCGTTTTCAGGGTTTTTCGATTTGCAGCCGATGGTGGGGTCAAAATGAAAATCCAAGATGCGGCCGATTTTTTATTTTCGAATTTTCCATCATGGGTGTCGTTTTCAGGGTTTTTCGGGTTGCTAAAGGCGATGGTGGAGTCAAAATGGAAATCCAAGATGGCGGCTGCGGAGATTTTCGAATTTTCCATCATTCATAATTTTATAGTCAAGGAGCGATCCTAACGAGCTCTATTAAAGATAATGTTCTTTAAAAATAAAAGATATCCTACTGATATCTTAAATAAAATTAATGATCTACTTTCCGTAAGAAAACTGTTCATTGTCCAAATAGTCTCAAAAAAGCATAAAACCCTGCCTTATGATCCAAACTTATTAAAGAAAAGAAGGACCGTTATTGTTGCACGAATTCCAAAAACTAAAACTATGTTTGCTTGTAATTTAATAAACGGTCTGCTCAACTATACAACCATCGATCACTAATAAAGAACTATATACACAATCAGCGACAAGAAGTGTCCTCACGGAATGAGTACTCATTTGAACATTTGGGTGCGCTTTTGATTTAGTAGCACTAGCATTCGAACGCTCTGACGGTAAACACGCCTCAGTGCTCGTTTAAAAATTGTAAAAATCACACATCTAGGACGCTAAAAAAGGATGGAGTTTCATATTTTCGGTAAGTATTAATATTATCATTATACATTGTTATCACTGTATTATAAATGCTGATATTTTGTCAAGAATCATCGTAAAAGCAATTTTTTTTAATATAGCGTATTAAACAGCAGGAGATAAAAGGCATCTCAGTTGCAAAGACTTACTAAACGTATTAATCATACTATCGCATGCCCACTTAAATTGTTCGGGTTATGTGCGTTGATTCTGTCCGATTTGTGGAGACGCTATTGTTTTTAAAATGTTATTATTAAAGAATGACTTTTTTTTGTTTAATGAGAGTACTTTGCTGTTTCTATCAATATTATAGTAACATTTTATAGATTAAATTTTGACTCAGTGCATGTAATAAAATTAAAGATGTGTTTTTTTTAGCTTTCCTCGAGATCCAATGAGGTGTGGAGAATGGATTTCAGTTATAGCACGTCAAAGATCCGAAGAATTCATCAGTCCGACCCAAGGAAGCGTTGTATGTTCGAAGTATTTTTTAGAAAGTGATATTTCATATTAGCGATTAGCGATATTATATATTTCATATTTCCATACACTATTGTAAAATTAATCAAAACAGGTTAATATTTAACAGCTATTTGCGGCGTTGCCTGTATGTTTAATAGTTTACTAGCTGACCCGTGCCCACTTCGTTGGGCGGTAAAAAAAATTATATCACTCACAAGTGTGCCTATAAAATTTGAAGAGTTCTCTCTATTTCTCCAGAATCCCATCATCAGATCCTGACTTGATGATCATGGGACCACCTGGGAAGTATACCCTTTCAAACAAAAAAAAACATTTCCAAATCGGTCCAGCCATCTTCGAGTAATAGGGGAACATGCATAAAAAAAAAAAAAAAAAAAAAGGTTCCGACGAATTGAGAACGAATTGAATCCTTTTGGAAGTCGGTTAAAAATAGATTACAACACGGTCGCGGTTCCATACATATGTCGTATTATCTCTTTAACCATACGTCCAAATGATATGCAGTAAAAGGGAAAAGTCTTTTGGTTTGAACACTTGAGACGATAAAGTTTCTTATTTGGATAAGAATTAATGATTGTTGATAATATGACCAATAAACATGACCTAAAAAACTACTTTTTGTGACTTAAATATAAAAGTAAGACATGCTGTCGCTGATTTTTTTGAAGGCATTATCAAGCTCTACAACTTTTCTCTAAAACTCAATCATACTCGTATATCTCTCATCGTTAAGGCAGCGTTCGTAAGAAACGTTTTCGTTCAACCATTTTTTCTCCGACTTACTTTGCAAATTTGACTACCACGAAAAAATCTTTTAAATTTTCGGGTTAATATATAGCCTATGACACTCACAAATAAAGTGGCTTTCGATTGGTAAAAGAATAAAAAGAATCGGTTCAGTAGATCCAGAGATTACTCCAGCCACCTCACAACCTCACAAACTTTACCTCTTTATAGTATTATTAGTATAAAAATCGATTCAGTAGATCCAGAGATTACTCCCTACAACCTCACAACCTCACAAACTACAAACTTTACCACTTTATAATTTTAGTATAGATTAGTTTTAAGTCTGTAAGTTTAATAATTAGATGAAATATGTATGACAAAAAAAAAATAACAAAAAGGAAGTATTCATTAGTTTCATTAATAAATAAATGTGGTGCCCTATCTACAATCATTACAAATATACGAGGGCGACAGACATGACGACTCCGTTTTTTGCCATTTGGCTACGGAACCCTAAAAATCTTTTTTCAAAAAAATAAACAAGTGACTTCCAAAAAACACTACACGATTTTTATTTTTCACTTTTTAGTGGTTCACATGTGCTTACCCCTTCACAGCGTACCGGCGTGATGTTATGTTATTAACTGGTGTAAACAATTGACAGACATGAGATTTCAGCAATCCCTGTCCATTTGCTATCATTTATTGAGGAGTTCCGTTGCCTATCTCCGAAGTTCTTCATCAGATCTTCACCAAATTGAAATGGAACCACTCCGAGAAAGTACTCTTCCAAAAACTACACAAATTGCTTCAAGTGTGCCTATAAAATTTGAAGAGTTCTCTCTATTTCTCCAGGATCCCATCATCAGATCCTGACTTGATGATCATGGGACCACCTGGGAAGTATACCCTTTCAAACAAAAAAAAAATTATCCAAATCGGTCCAGCCATCTTCGAGTAATCGGGGAACATACATAAAAAAAAAAAAAAAGGTTCCGACGAATTGAGAACCTCCTCCTTTTGGAAGTCGGTTAAAAATATCCAAATCGCTATAGGTGTGCCTATAACATTTGAAGAGTTTCTTCGATTTCTACAGGTTCCCATCATCCAATCCTGACCTGATGACAATGGGACCATCTGGGAAGTATACCAGTAAGGATAAGAGAAACTCGACTATTTTTTAAAGTTTTGCAAAAAGAAAAACGACTTCAGGTGGCCTCTTATGCTATGATACGTACCTACTCTTGAGGCTAGGGATCATTTCGGTGACCTAGCTATTGAAGACTTACAAATCTACTAGGTAGGCGGTAGGCGGGATGGGATGTTTGTACTTTATAAGTATGTAGGTTCGGCTTTACACGCCGACGATATACGCCTACTACCTATTGTCACAGTAATGCTGTTTTATTACTCTCCATTAGATTGTTTTTCCCTTAGAGCGTTACTATTTTAATAGAAATCTAGATTAGCACATTTATTACTAGCGAGTGCTCTTTGTTCAGCATTCCTATTGTTACAACGTCGATGTTATTAACAGCATGTGAATTGGTAGTGAAAATGTTTTGTTGTTTGTCAAGATTAAGTTTTCGGCAGAGAGAGGTAAATAATGTAAACATTTAATTTCATATATTTATTTTTGCTAATACACTGGTTAGTTAACAAATACCTACCTAATATCTTAGATAAAATTAAAATATAGTATCTTATGGGGGCGTAGTAAGCCAGAAAAAAAAATTATGTTTCACACGCTCCTCGTTGCCTGCCCCTCTCTTTATACACGACGAAAACAAAACACAATCCCTTCCCACCAGAAGAAACTTTTCACCCGGCTTAAATTTATCCTTCTATCGTATGTATATGCAAAATAATCAGATGAAACGACTATGATTAATGAAAGTATTGACCGCTGTGTACAATGTGTTTTTGCAGCTCAATATTGCGTCTATAATTAATTTCGGTTATTTGAGGTCTGTTTGCACTAAAAATATATTTAGCGTTTAACAATTTTTTACCATCGTCCTGTTTTTGTCAATCGTGTGCAGTTGAGAGAGACAATCTTGGTATGGTTCAAAACTTGAGACAGTATATTGATTTGTCTAAGCAAACTTTATTCCAATACAGAAGACTGACGAGACACACTTTGTCAAAAATCAAATCATTTTTATTTGTGTAACATAGGTAGTGTATACAGTTCTTAAATTAGGGTCATAGGTCGCTATGTTATGCCAAGAGGCGTACAAATATCACGTTTGGGTTTGGTTGCACGCGAAAAAAAAAATGAAATAAAATAATGACTATGCGAGAGGTAAACATAAAATATTTGGTTGGTTTGTCAAAAATGAATAGAATTATAATAAAAAAATAAAACAAAAATTAAAAATGTCACTATGTGGAATGATTTCTACGGATCACAGGACACGGACACGGTCAGTTGATCACATTCGACGGATTGTTATATATTTAGTGAAGGGGCAACTCTAAGGCCGCTTGTACACGCTAAGAAAAGTCGCTGTGCCTATGCAAGAATTCGTGTCGTGTCTATACACGAACTGTGTACACTGCTTCGGCGCTGACCAAGAAAAAAATCTTGTCTGCGGTAGACGCGACGCGCGAAGTTGATGCGGTGCGGAAGGGGGGCGCGGTAGGTAAGGTGGCTCGGGTAGCTTGTACGTTTGTTTGCGTGGACGTGTTGTAGCTGCTAGTACCAAATTTATAACAATGGTTTAATTTAAAAAATCTTCTTAAAAGTGTTTATTTATTTACTTACCAAGTGTTTATTTGTTTACTTACCTCAATGTTACGGCCAATCTAATAATGCAGGAATACTTTCTCGCTATTTAGTATTTTCACGTCGTATCTATAGTGATCAGCTTGTCAAACGTGGAGATTTTCATACGAAAATAGTCCACAATTTTTGTCTCATATTGTCGCATATGTGATAAAGGGTGATAGACCCACCAAACTCATTTTCTTCTTCTAATATTGGATGAACCCAGTAAAGTCTCTTGTATTTTGTTTCCTTTTTCATTCTTTTATAGACATAATATGCAATAATATATTTTTTTTACCTTGTAGTTAAAATTATTTTCTCCAAAAACGAATGAAAATTAATAACAGACGTATATAGTCTATAGTACCCTACACACGACTGCCCGAAAAAAATCATATCGTTTACACGTTCCCATTCGTCTTGTCTGCAGCAGACACGATCAATTTTAGTCCCTAAATCCGACAAAAATCTTGTCGTGTACATGATGAATTGATCCTATCTGCAGCAGACACGGCGACTTTTCTTAGCGTGTACAAGCGGCCTAAAAGGAAAAATATTTCAAAGAAATTCTTCATTGTTATATTATCATCTGTTTCCTTAGCATATACCTACTAGCAGAAATGTCTAATTCAGAATCTTAGCTTACTATCATGTTTGGGAAATAGAAACTTGAAAACGACGTGACAAAGTGGAAATTCAAGTACGTAACCAATTTTATTTAGGACTTTATTACTTCACACGTTGAAATAAAATTTTTGTTGGTGATTTTACACACACATCGTTCGTGCATCGTCATTTGACATTATGTGTCTAAGCCACAGAGTACTTTTTTTATACTGGAATGGATGGATGGAGTGCCATCTCACGGGATTTTTATGCCAACTTGCCGCGAGTAGCGTCATCTGGATTTCTTGTTACATAACTACACCCATACCACCACACACACACACCCATACCCATACCCATACATACCTACTCGCCGTCCTGGTGCCTGGTGCTGGTGCTATCAACTATTTTTCATTGTCATTTGCGTATATTTCTCGTATTTATAGATTGATTTATGTAAAACCATGTTTGGTAGTATGAAATTAATTTTACAGTTATTTATAAATAAAAACTGCTGAATTTTAATCAATCTACAAGCATGGAAAATGTGCATATTTATTCTCTCAAATTGTTTGTAAAGGTTAATTTAGTTTTTAATGAAAGAAGCTTGTTGTTGAATACTCAATTTATTTGTTTGTTCACGTACACTACAGAACCCACTTTTGTGCACATTTCTCAAATATACCGCAGGCAGCATCACTAGCAGTAGTATAACCAGAGAGATAGAATCGAATTCTATTACATGAACGATACTTGTATTTAAATATGCATAATAGCAATACATTCTCAGCTAAAGATTTTCAGACAATATACACAAGAGGGGTTTTGGGCGTGAGGCGAGAAATCTTACCTGTAGTGTCGCATCCAAATACACATCGTCTCTTAGAAGGTATAGTAAAAACACTGAACGATAGCGTCCACTACCATATCAACACTTAACTAATAGCACCATATCAACACTTAACTAATAGCGTCCAAACATCGCAAACAGACACCGAATTCAGTCGGCCTTCGCCCCGCGGATATTCACAACACAAGGACGGACTGACGAAGTGTTCTCTGCAAGGTTTTATGGAGGAGCAGAGCCTCAACTCAACGTATTAGCAGCAAAGAAAACAAAACAGCGTAAAACAACACGAAAAGTAAACGTACGTTTTGAAAACGGGCGTCCATTTCTTTTGACAATTTTCAAATTTGACATTTGTGATTTTTTTATCAACTGAATTAAACCGGTATACTAAAAAAATATTAGCCCATAATTTAAGTCTTTAAAATGAAACTAAAATAATGGAAATTAAATTAGAAATTAAAAATAGCTATTTCAAACAAATAATCTAATAAGTCTAGTAGTTTTGTAGAGACATCTAGTACGTCCTATGTGAACTATTTGTCTTAAATTGAAAGAACATGGTTCATAGATGGCGCACCTAAAAAAACTGCTCTGGGCGTGAATCTAAGTTTACCCCCATGGCGACTGCTCATAAAACATACTGTACTCTTTGGGCGACTGATTAGTGATTTGTGAAACAAAAATTTGCTTCAAGTTCCCGTAACATGCGACGGAAGATGACTTCTTCCTCGTACTAAGAACGTTGTAAGTGCAAATGGCTTGTAGTCGTAATAAAATAAAAAATAAAAGGAATTTCAAAAAACGCCTTAACACATTTTTTCGCCTCGTAGTAATACAAGTGATCATCACATTTTTATCCCGTTAGTCATAAGCATAGTATGTACAAATTGAAAATACGTGAAAATTAGAGGTAACTTCGTTAAGTATTTTTATCAAGAAAATTATAATATTTCGTGTTTCTGTTCCACAAAAAGTTTGAAAATATCATGTAGTTACTCGTATTATTTTTATTTTATATCTACCTATGTCTTATCTTATGTAAAACTAAACGGAAGCTACGGTATGGATATTATAAAAATAAAAATTTAATTAATAAAACTAAATATAAAAACTACTCCAGTCTACTGAATAAATGCATTTATAATTAAAAAAAGAGTGCAAATATAAAATATATTCCTAATCATGATACGAGTAACAAGTGTAAAGCCACATGGAATGTCATTAAAACTGAAATAAACAGTAACACTCACAAAGACAGCATAGAAAGTATTAAATTCGATGAAACAATAACTACAGACCCTGTACAAATGGCTACTATATTCAATAACAATTATGTTAAATTAACGCATGTGCAAGGGGAACAAAGCATAAATCAAAACCGCCTCAAAAGTACGTGTGTCAACTCTATGTTTCTTAGACCAATGGAGGTTGACGAGGTAAGACAAGAAATAATGTCTCTGTCCAACACTAGGTCGGAGGGCTATGATGAGATCAACACAAAAATCGTCAAAGCCTGCTGCAACGAACTGACCGGTATTCTGACGCATTTAATAAACATGTCATTTTCACAAGGCACCTTTCCTGAAAAATTAAAACTGTCTTTAATAAAGCCCTTATTCAAGAAGGGAGATAAACGTGACATCAACAATTACCGACCTATAACTCTTATTTTTACTACTTTTAAAGAACAGTCATGAAATAGTGTTATTTGCAGATGACACATCACTTTTATTTAAACTTAAACGACAACAGACAGTTACTGACGATGTAAATAATGCTCTTACTAAAATAGTGCATTGGTTTAGTGTTAATAATTTACTATTAAACGAGAAAAAGACCAAATGCATTCGATTTCTGACACCTAACGTTAAGCAGGTGAACACCAATGTATTAGTAAATGGGGCGGAATTGGATCTTGTGGACACCACTGTGTTCTTCGGTATTACTTTGGACTCGAAGCTACAGTGGGGCCCACACGTAACTAAATTGTCGAAGCGGCTAAGCTCTGCAGCCTACGCGGTCTATAAAATCCGTCATTTGACTGATGTAGAAACAGCTCGATTAGTATATTTTAGTTATTTCCATAGTGTAATGTCGTACGGCATTTTGCTGTGGGGAAATGCAGCCGACATTTAAGCTATATTTGTGCTGCAGAAACGAGCCATTCGAGCAATTTATAACCTAAGTTGTAGACATTCACTGAGGGATAAATTTAAGGAAATAAATATAATGACAGTCGCATCTCAATATGTATATGAGAACCTAATTTATGTTGAAAAGAACATTAATCTATATTCTAAACACAGCGACGTTCATAGCATAAATACTAGAAATAAAGATTTACTTATTGTGCCCACGACTAGGCTCCAAAAAATTAGCAATTCATTTAAGTGCCAAAGTATTCGTTTTTACAACAAACTCCCAAGCCATGTTAAGGAACTAAGCTTCAATAAATTTAAACCATTTATTAAACAGAAACTCTGTCAAAAAGGTTTCTATAAAGTTAAAGATTACTTGGATGACGAAAAAGCTTGGGACTAGTTAAGTTGCTCCAATGTACCCTCAAGCAACAAACTGTTATATAAGCTAAGTGTTTAATAGATACTGTTGACATTTTATATTTAAGTATTGATCTACGTGACATTATTTTTAATGACATTTAAAGAAAAAACGAACTGTGAATGTGAGTACTATGCAGGCTAGATTGAACACATTACTTTATAACTCGTCTGGTGGCATTTTGTAAATGGCCTACGCAAATGTCCTGCAAATCTGGTAGCGTCTTGTGGCGGGTCGTTGAGCTCCCTAAAATAGGGTTGAGCTACACGGTGACTGTTACATACATGCCGTCTGTTGAGACAGGTCAGCTCAAAGCTGCAATGGCTCTTTCTTCAAAAGGCCTTTCCAGACATTACCCTGCATTGTTAGACTCACATAAAAATTTAAATAATATAATGTTTGGACTTTAAAAGAGACTATGACCTCTGAGTTTGTTTCGGCTTTTCTTCTCAGGGAACAGTCAGCTAGGAAATGCCGGCGCCATCTAGTTTAAATAAATATTGACCAACAAAATATTGACGTGTAAAAGTGTCTTTTAAGATCTACTTACATAAATAAACATTTCATTTCATAAACATTTCATTTCATTTCATTATACCCATATTGTCTAAAATTTTTGAAAAATGCATGTTTAAAAGGTTAACTGACTTTTGCAATAAATTTCAAATTATAAGTGACCAGCAGTTTGGATTCCAAAAGAACAAGTCCACATCGTTAGCTATTTTTTCCCTGATGCAAGCTATACTTTCAAATATTAATAATAATTATATAACTACAGGCCTCTTTTTTGATCTATCGAAAGCCTTCGATCTGGTGTCACATGACATATTGCTACAAAAATTGGAAGCTGTTGGTATTAGAGGACCGGCACTTAAGGGGAACCTAGTCGCGGGCTTGAACTCACTGATGGGCCTGGCTAAAAAGCACGCTGTCTCACCAGGCATCGTGTCCGACAGAGGTAGTATCAGTGATGAGCAGTTAGACGCTAACCTACACGCACAACATTATTCTGTGAGATGCAGGATCATTTATAGTACAACAGGCGCGTAAAAAATTAAGAACAGTCCTTCGGAAGATCGGGTTTAATGAAAAAACCACTGCATAAATCAATAACCAATAAAATTTATTGAACTTTTCGATATTTGAGCTTTGTCGGTACCGACTTGGTTTTTCAGATTTTACACTTCTTTTATTACTAAAATACACCCAAAGTTAGGTTAAATTAGCAAGAAAAATGAATCTTTGTTGCCTCCTAACTTTTTAATAGCTTTTTATTTTAGTATTCTGTTTCCGTACAGACAATATTAATAATGAGACAAAACCATACCATGTTTAATTTTTGATGTACATTGTCCAACAGTGGAGTAATACACTCCCGAAGTTTGTATGGGAAAAATGTGGACTAGGTTCTCCTTAAGTGGCTGTCGTCCTATTTAAGCCATAGAAAACAATGTGTTATCATCAAAAAAAAAATGAAAATAGTGTAATAATATCCTATTCATCGGAATATAAACATAATAAATATGGCGTTCCACAGGGAAGTGTGCTGGGCCCAATATTATTCCTCATTTATATAAATGACATCATAAAAATAATTAACCATAAATGCGTATTATTTGCTGACGATATTTCTATTATAGTGACATCTAATAAAAAACTAAATACCATTTCAGAACATGAACTTGACATTAATAATACAATTGACAAATTATTGCATTGGCTTGACATTAACCATTTGATGATAAATTTAGACAAATCCGTTTACATCCAATTTAATCGATCAAATAATTCCAAAAATGACATTAAACTCAATATTAATAAAATCATTGAAGTAACGCGTACTAGATTTTTAGGTATCATAATAGATAAAGACATTAACTGGAAAGAGCACATAGACAGTGTTAGCACTAAAATTAATAAATTTGTTTATGCATTAAAACAAGTAAAAAATGTAACTAATATAAAAACTGCTGCAATGTCATACCACGCGTACGTCGAATCGTTGTTACGTTATGGACTAATAATGTGGGGTAACAGCACTGACTTCCAAAGAGCATTCATCGCTCAAAAAAAGTGCATGAGAGCAATTTGTGGACTTAAGCCCGACGACTCATGTCGACTAATATTTAAAAAACTTGGTTTGTTACCGCTACCGTCGCTTTACATTTACGAAATATGTGTGTTTGTTATGAAAAATAAGCAACTATTTAAGACTGCAAATGATGTCAATCCTCGGAACCGACGAGATCCATTTAAACTAGTATTAAATGATTTGCCTAGACTGTCTAAATACAATAGTAACTGCTTGGCAATGTGTGTGTGCATCTATAATAAAATACCAAGGCATTTCAAAGATTTAAATACAAAATTATTTAAAATTAAATTTCATAAGTGGTTACTCGAGTGTAGTTTTTATAGTTTAAAAGAATTTATAGATAAAAAATGTTAATGTTTAAAAAAAAAAAAAAACGATTGTTGTTGCTAAACTTATCTTTAAAATTTTGCATGCTATGTTTTATCCTAGCTAAACATGCTTGTGCCTCAATTTGTATTTAACACCATTGTATACCATGTTTTACGCAAATAAATATTCTATTCTATTCTATTCTATCAATTTAATGAGAAATCAAATTGGAGATAGGCAATTCTGGTAGAAGTATTTTAAGAGGACCCCCTCTTAAAATACTTCAACAGATAACATCTACCGCGTCTTTTTTCATTCGGGCTTTGATACACCTTAGGATTAAACAATGTTGAATAATTTGTTGAACAATTTCCAGCAAGCGGGAACCTTTCGCAATATTGTACCTGGGTAGCTATCGACCGCGGTCTGGTCATTGTACCCTAAGCTCAGGGCACACAGGGACTACTCACACTAATTCAGCTCTGTTCAGCTTATGTCCATAGAAAACAACGATTTTGTATAGAGTGCGTTCAGCTTTCCGCGGCTGAACGAATGCATGCGCATCTCACACAAAATCGTTGTTTTCTATGGACAAAAGCTGAACAGAGCTGATAAAGTGTGGGTAGTCCCTAAAAGGCCTCGAGATAAGCCTGTAAACGGCTGTTATCGAGCTTACCGGGGGCGTGTCCGTTCTTACCGCTTGCGCAAGTCGCCACGGTCCCGCTTACGTCTCGCCGGATACGATTGGTGTGTGGAATATCTCATAATAATATACTTGCGGCACCCCGCGGTTTCACCCGCTTACCTCTCGACCCCTTGGGAATATCGAGATAAAAATAATAATCCAGGTAATGGCCTACCCGTGTGCCAAATTTAATTCAAATCGGTTCAGCCGTTTTAGCGTGAAAGCGTAACAAACAAGCAAAAATAAAGATAATAGTTTAGATTTGTCTGCCTTGAGCTTAAAGCGGACTGAATACCATGCCACGAGGCCACCAAAAGGTTGACTGGTAGACATGGTTTACCGCAGTCAAGCTTTTGGTTAAAAATACCAGGAAGAAGAGAGTATCTACTTAATTGCTTTCATTTATTTAATTATAAACGCGGGAACGTGGCCTAAGTGTAGTACAGGTGGGTACGTACTGTGATAACTAGTTAGTATCTACACCTTTACGTTACTTTGTACAGAAAGCTAAGTAGCTGTGCATGTGTAGGGTACCTACATTTCTACTGTCTATTATGTAAATTGTGGTTCTGGAAAAAACAAAGGAGTGAAACCTAATACAGCATGTTATATGAGGTTCCGTTGTGATGTAGAGAGAGAGGTGTTACGCGTCACGCTCCTCGCGCCTCGCGTTTATATAAGCGAGCCCGAGACAGCGCCTGCGCTCAAACCGAATGTGCTGTTTCATGGGTACTCATACACGGTGACTACTCGAAATGCCCAAGATGGTGACCCGCGAGAAAAGCGACTACGGCAGGAAAGTGCAGGAGAAAGCTGTCATTGAAAAGGTCATCATCACCATAATCTATTTCACTCTCTTCGGTAGAGATATGGAGGCGACGTCTACGATGGTCGAATTTACAGTGGAAAAGATCATCGGTTGCATTTACTCAATCGTGGTATAAAGCTATTTCAGAGTACAATATAAAGGAGTAGCCACGCCCGCTCTTGGGGCGCAGCCGGGGAGTGTGCGGGCGCGGCTCACGTATTGTCTGTTGCGCGCAGAGGCAGATGGCGATCGAGCGCTGCGCGGCCGCCGCGGCCGCCGAGCGGCCCGCCAGCCCGGCCGGCGCCGCGGGCCCCGCCAGTCCGGCCGGAGCCGCGGGCCCCGCCAGCCCGCCGCCCGCCGCCACGCACACGCGCGTACTCACGCTCGAGCACGGCGAGCACCACGACTCCACGCTCTATCGGTAACACATTACGATCCACGCACTTGTCGTTGTTTCAACACCTTCGCATGATTATTCAATGCTCTCGCTGTGTTTATTTTTCAGATTTGAAAAAGGCTGCTATTTACAATTCTGTCCCGGTCCCTCTTTACTCGGGCGAAAAGTATTTCTCTATACCAATTATGTGCTGTCGGATAGTCGTAAGTATCGCCTTTTTTACTAGATACCTGATTGTGTCAGGAAGATTATCGACAGAAATCATAGAAGTAGCTGGGTCCACAAAAAAGACTTATCGTTGGTTTATTAACTTACAGTAGAATAGGTAGGAATGTTACTGATTATGAAAAAAATATTATGTTTTTAAATTCACGACTTGTGAGACTGAAGATAAAGTATCAGTTTTTGACGATGTTTTTCTAAATAATCTCTTATCTTCTCTCGTATCGTGACTTCAACGCAAGCTCATGAGGTGACTATCCTGGGTGCCCCGGAAGCACATTTAAGTTTCCGCCTCCGCTATGAATGGGGGCTTTTTACTAATTCGAATAATCTATAAATTAAGGCAAAAGCAATTGCATACAGAAGACGATAAATGCGGCGAGCAAGCGGAGTTCATCCGCAACCAGTACTACGGGCTGGAGTGGCACCGCGTCGCCGAGGACGAGCCCGCGGCCGCGCTCGGCACCGGCCTGCTCGTCACCGACACCGACATCTACTGCCAGCTGCGTCTCGCGCGCGCTGGCTCCTTCCACTACTACTTCGTGTACGACAGCGCGTGAGTAGCCGTTGCCGGGCCGCGCCGTGTCGCGTGCGGCCGCGTGCTCAGGCGGGTGCTTGTGTTGCAGGGAGTCGTCGGTGGGCCCGCAGGGCTCGGGCTGGTTCCACGTGGCGCCGACGCTGCGCGCCGGGCCGGGCGGGCGCGACGTGCTGCCGCTGGACGGGCTCATGTGTCAGACCGTGCTGGCCAAGTGCCTCGGGCCGCTGCCGCGCTGGGAGAGCGTCTTGCGCGTGGCGCGCGAGGCGGGCTACAACATGATCCACTTCACGCCCGTGCAGGAGCTCGGCGCCTCGCGCTCCGGCTACAGCATCGCCAACCAGCTGCGCCTCAACCCGCAGTTCAGCGCCGAGCCCGGCCGCGAGCCCACTTTCGCTGACGTCGAGAACGTTGTCTCCAAGATGCGTACCGACTGGAAGGTGACACAGAGGCGACCCGCAAGACATTACCATTCATGAAAGAGCTATCTCACGAAACTCACGTTCTGTCGGGCGCGCGTGTGCAGATGCTGTCCATCTGCGACATCGTGTTGAACCACACGGCGAACGAGACGCCGTGGCTGACCGAGCACCCGGACGCGACGTACAACTGCAGCAACTGCCCGCACCTGCGCCCCGCCGCGCTGTTGGACGCGCTACTGGCGCGCCTCACGGCCGACGTGGCGCGCGGCGACTACGAGGCGCGCGGCGTGCCCCGCCGCGTCACCGCGCACGAGCACCTCGAGGTGAGCCGCGCCCGCCCGTGCCCCGCCCGTGCCCCGCCCGTGCCCCGCCCGTGCTCACGCGCCCTCTGTCCGCAGGCCATCAAGCACCTCCTGCTGACGCAGCTGCTGCCGGAGGCGCGCCTGCACGAGATGTTCATGTGCAACGCCGCCGAGCTGGTGCAGGAATTCTACTACATGGCGCGCAACAAGTAAGTGCAGTGCGCGCGCTCGCCGGCGCGCGGGCTCGAGTGACAGACGTGTGTGCGCAGGGTGCCGGCGCCGGGCGCGGAGGCGCGCGACGGGCGCGACGCGCGCGACGGGCACGACGGGCGCGACGCACGCGATGCGCTGCGCCTGCTGCCGGACGCGCAGCACCGCCGCCTGCGCGCCGCCGTGGACATGGACCGCGCGCTGCAGCTCTACAACGTGTACAGGTGAGGACGTCGCGGAGCACTGTTGCTCCTATAGCGGCACTTTTGTCATTGTTGTTTATTGCAGAGCGGAGTGTTACGACGAGGAGTCGCGACTGAAGAAGTGTTGCGAGGAAATGAAACGGAAGCTGGAGCAGCTCAACGAGGCCGCGGCCGACACGCTGCGCGACCACCTGCGGGCCGCCGTCGACAACGTCGTCGCCGGCATGAGGTGAGCCGGACCCGTCCTGCAGAACGAATCATTCGCATCTGAACACAAAAACTCAGTAAAGACTCATTTTCAGATATTATCGTCTTCAGTCCGACGGGCCAAAGATCGAGGAGGTGAGCGCGAAGCACCCGCTCGTGCCCAGGTGAGCGCCGCTCTGCAGTCGCAGGTAGCGCTCGAGCGCCCACTGACGTGTGCCTGTCGCAGGTACTTCACGTGGGCCTGTCCCGTGGAGAGCAGCGCGCTGAGCGAGGTGGAGGCGGTGCTGTTCGCGGACGCGGGCCGGCACTGCATGGCGCACAACGGGTGGGTCATGGACGCCGACCCGCTGGTGGACTTCGCGGCCAAGCCGGCCGCCGCGCGCGTGTACCTGCGCCGCGAGCTCATCGCCTGGGGCGACAGCGTCAAGTTGCGGTGAGTGTGCGCCGGCGCCGCGCGCTCCTGGCGCGTGCGCAGGTGCTGACTGACGTGTGCGCAGGTACGGCGACAAGCCGGAGGACAGCCCGTTCCTGTGGGCGCACATGCGCGAGTACGTGGAGCTGACGGCCGAGGTGTTCGACGGCGTGCGCCTCGACAACTGCCACTCCACGCCGCTGCACGTAAGTGTCGCGCCCGTGCGTGCGCGTGCGTGTGCGTGTGCGGAGTGCTCAGTGCGTGTCGTGTGCAGGTGGCCGAGTACTTGTTGGACTGCGCGCGCAACGTCAAGCCCGACCTGTACGTGGTGGCGGAGCTGTTCACTAACTCGGACCACGTCGACAACATCTTCGTCAACCGCCTCGGTATCACCTCGCTTATTCGCGGTAAGACTAATTTATTTATATTTTGGTTAAATTTAGTAGTTGAAATTGAACCGCCTTCCTGTTGTCAGATTGATCTGAAATTTGGTACACACCTTTGATTCTGATGACAATACAATTTCACGTATTCAGTATCATGGTAAATCCAAGAAGGCCGACGCGGACGCCACAGAATGATGGATTACATTTTTTTTACAACCCGCCAATATTGCTATCAAATTAAAGGGTCTGATTAGTACTTATTGTACTAATCAAGCCCTTTCATTTGATTTTTTTTATGTAGTACTGTATTAGTACTCCATGAAAAAAAAGGGGAATTATAAAACGACCGAATATAAAAAAGCTTAGCGACTGATGATGAGATACTGTTTTAATAACTTGTGCGTTATTAATTTGAATAAGCGAAAAATTTAATAAACTGACGACAAATATTGATTAATAATAAAATCCAGAACGAGCTTACAAAAAGTGAGTTGAGATTAATCCATTTCAGATATTAAAATCAGTCAATCAGTGTTCGCGCGGATGCGTAAGCGAACGGGTGCCGAATAAAAATGTCTGCCAAAGTTGTGAACTGTTCACAGTGTAACATAATTATAGATTCAGATTCATTAATTTTGCAAAAACGTGTGTAGATAATATACATGGTATGATGCTTTTTATAGGTGTTACAAGTTTTTTGGCTCAACATGTTTGACCATGGCTGGTGTACAAATTAGGTCAAAAGACAATAGGATATAAAAATACAGAGAATAGTAATATAAATAAATCAACAATTAACAAAAACATTAAATAAAAAAAAAAAATAGGTCAATAGTCATGCGATTCAAAACAAATAGAATAGATTCAGTCAGTATTTTCAGAGCGATTTATCATTTAAAAATTCATTAACATTATAATAGGCTTTTCCTGTCAGTACTTTTTCAGTGTTTTCTTAAACTGGTCTGTATTAAATTTTTTATAAATTGGTCATTTGATAAATGACCAATTATATAAATGTATATGACCATTTTTATATGACCAATTATGTTTTACGCAAAATAAAATCTGTGTTATGGATGAAGTGAGCCTAATAAGACTTATTATAAGCGATTTCTCCGCAACAGAACTGTGTCGCTAAGGAACTCCTGTTTACGTCTTTTTCAACGTGCCTTTAAAACTGTTGATCCGGATAAAATCCCCATCTTCGTGGCAAAAGATATACATAAATTGCCACCAGTAACCTTTGATCACATAGATGCAACAAGGTTGTTAAAATATATTGTGTTACTACAGTCGGAACTAAAACGAATTAAGGAAACTTATGTTACGAGTGATTATTTAAAAACTGAGTTGAATTACATGAAATATGCATCATTAATAAATGAAGAATCCAATGTGAACAATAGACGAGGTGCCTATTTATTAGATAGCGGGCCGCCCAGTTTTTTGAATGTTAAAGACGCCTCCGCATCAATAAAGAATGCACCGGAGTTAGAAGCAACAAGTGTGAAACAGCAAGTGCATAATTTGGCGTGTTCGCCATTTACACAGTCAGCAGGTTTGCTGCATGAGTGTGGCCTACCGCCGCCATCGCACTCAAGTCAGCTGATAACTCGCGCTCGCATAGTATAGCGTGCACGCACGCAGGCGACACTATTGCAGCGACGGGACAGCTGACGGGGCCGCACACCGTAATGAGCGTGATAAGTCAGTGGCGGAAATAGTTATGTCGAAAAGTGAATTGATACCAAAAGCTTCTATATTAAGTAATGAGTGGTCGTTGGTACAGAAAAGAAGATACAGAAATAGGACGGAGGGCATCAGAGGGAAAGCTTCAATTAAACCTGAAGATAGATTCAGACCAGCAGATCTTAAAATCCCATTGTTCGTGTCTAATGTGCACAAAAATACTTCTGAGAAGGACATAACCGAGTATATTTTCATAAAAACCAATGAAAATGTTACTCTTCAGAAAATAAAAATTAGAACAGAAAGAAGTTACAGCGCCTACAAAATGACAGTTACGAAGCATAAATTAGATGTTTTCCTAAATGATGAGATCTGGCCGGACGGTGTGACATGTCGTCGGTTTATGCCGTATAAACAAGTTTATGATGAGAAGAAAAGAAATATTTCGACTGATAATGTATAATGCTACTATGGTAACATTTAACTGCAAAAATATAAAACGGTCTGTGGACGGTATAAAACAGCTATGCGGTTTTGCAGACATCATTGCCTTACAGGAGACGTGGCTGCTGCCCTGTGAACTGTCTTACCTGGTGGACATTCACGAAGACTTTGGAAGAACTGGGACCTCTGCGGTGGACACCAGTGTGGGTATCCTCAAGGGTAGACCCTATGGAGGGGTGGCGCTGTTATGGCGTAAATCTGTATTCCAGTTTGTGTCAGTGGTACAGTGTGCAAACCCACGCATATCGGCTATTCGTATTTGTACAAACGATCGGCCCGTGCTGGTTGTCAGTGTTTACATGCCTACGGACTGTGCTGAAAACGTACCTGAGTTCACAGACTGCTTGAGTGCGATTAGTGCTATTATTGAGGAAAGTAGTGTTGAATCTGTTTTCATTCTCGGACACAAATGCACATCCAGGTGAACGTTTTTACACTGAACTTTTGGAATTCTCTGCGGAACAGGATTGGATATGTGCGGACACTAATAAACTGTGTTTATCGTCCGATACTTACACTTATATTAGTGAGACACACGGGTGTCGTAGATGGCTAGACCATTGTATTGTGACAAGGGCCTCGTGGCCGTCTGTTGTAGATATATATGTTAAGTATGATGTGTATTGGTCAGACCACTATCCATTAGTTGTTACATGAAATTTTAATGTTATTGCACAAAAAATCTTATTGAAGAACACACCATGTAATAAAGTTAAATGGGGTGATAGGAGCCAGGACCAGATTAACCAGTACACAAAAATATGTAATATACATTTAAAAACTATTGATTTCCCTGATGAATTTCAGAGTTGTTGTGGAAAAATCTGTCACAATGATTCCCATAAGTTTATTGTCAATAAATTATATGATGATATGATAATTAATGTGTTACGAAAGGCTGCGACTACTACCTGTATGAGGAAGAAACGTAAACATGGAAAGTTATTAGTAGGGTGGAATAAGCTCGTGAGCGAGTCTTACTCGGGTGCCAGGCGGTCATTTAATACATGGGTAAGCTCCGGTAAGCCAGCTAACGGGCCATTGTTAGAGACATGATTGAGGCGCGTAAAATTTTAAAGGTAAGCTAATGTGGTGTCAAAATCATGAAGAACAGATAAAAATAGACTTGATGGAGACACACTACACGAAAAAGATTTTTAAAATTTTTGGAAGTCTACAAATAAATTGAATACTAGACCTGGCATCGCAGTGAGAGTGGGCGGTGTTTCTAGCCCTGAAGATATTGCTAATGTTTTAAGGAACAATTTGTAGTAAACTGGTGACTTTTAGGACCAGCATGCGGACGGTTGGATGCTGAGACTAAGGGGATGAATATTTCAATTTTAGTACTTGCTAAAGATATTGATTGATTGATTGATTTTTCAAAGTCTTTATTGCTGGAAAGATTGTTACAAAGGTGTTTTCAAATGATCTTATTCTATTTGTACACAAATCGTGATTTATTTTGTTACATAAGCTATATTTCGCCTTTTTTTTTCGCTTTTTTTTTCGCTAAAGATATTGATCGTGCTATTCGGGCTATGAAGGGAGGAAAATCACCAGGGTATGACGCCCTCAGTGTGGAACACCTCTAGTATGCTAGTCCCCACCTTCCTAGAGTACTTGCAATGTTATGTAATTTGTGCATAAATCACTCACATCTACCCCCTGCCCTGATGAAGACTCTGGTGGTACCGAATGCCAAGAGTAAATCGGGGGATGTGTCTGAAATAATTAACTATAGATCAATTTCACTAGCCACGATTGTAGCGAAGGCATTTGACAGTGTACTTAACTCATATTTGAAGAAGCATGTTAAGTTACATGACGCTCAGTTCGGCTTTCGTACTGGCTTGTCAGCTGAGACTGCTACTTAGCAGTGCAGTTAGCAGCACACTGTGAAATATTACACTGACAGACAAACCCCGGTTTATGCTTGCTTTCTAGACCTCTTGAAAGCATTTGACCTAGTGTCTTATGATATGTTATGGCAGAACCTAAGGAAAACGGGCCGACCGCCAGAGTTGACAGCACTTTTTAGGTATTGGTACCTTAATCAGGAAAATAATGTAAAGTGAGCGGGTGAATTGTCGAGTGAATACAGACTGGAATGCGGAGTGAGACAGGGGGGCTTGAGCTCGCCCTTGCTTTTTAACCTATATGTAAATGCGCTGATCGAGGAACTCAGTCAAATGCCCGTAGGGTGCCACGTGGATGGTGTCAGTGTAAACAACCTCAGCTATGATATGGTGCTGCGATGATATGGTGCTGCTAGCTCCGTCGATTTGTGCATTGCGGAAGTTGCTTGTCGTATGTGAAAAGTATGCTGCCGCACACGGTCTAAGTTATAATGTTAAAATGTCAGAGTGCATGATCTTCAAAGCGGGTACAAAGTGCCCAACTGTTGTTCCACCATTGTTACTCAATGGTATTCCTCTTAGTCGAGTATATCAATTCAAGTATCTTGGGCATGTGATTACCGAAAATCTTGGAGATGATGTAGACATGGAGAGGGAGCGCAGGGCATTGTCAGTCCGGGCGAACATGTTGGCCCGGACTCGACCCGGTTCACTCGATGTACAGACGCGGTAAAAGTAACTTTATTCAAAGCGTATTGCACATCTCTGTACTCAGCGAGCCTGTGGTTCAGATATACCCTAAGGGCTTACAATTCTCTGCGCATCCAGTTTAACAATGCCTACAGGGCGCTGTTGCGTCTGCCGCGCTTCTGCAGTGCGTCAACAATGTTCGCCCAGTCGCGTACAGACGGCTTTGATGCCACCTGGCGCACAAAGACAGCCTCACTGCTAAGAAGATTGCGTGGGAGCAGTAACAGCATCCTGGAAGTTATAGCAAAAAGATAGACATGAGCCTCACACAGAGGACTAAGTCTCTATTAGTTATTAGGTACTAACATAGTTTTGAAGTTCATACTAACAATATCAATGTAAATGTAATGGATCAATGGTTCTCTGAATAAATAATAATAATAATAATAAAATTCAAGCCTTGCGACTGAATTACTAAGTGAGCGACTAGATATACAGAGAGGGCAACTTCAATATTAAGGTAGAGACGATTTTTCCAATTGAGGTTTTATATAACGAACTATTAAAAAGTTCACTTTAAACAACGTTTTGTAAGCTGCTTTATTAATGATTATTGGTTACTGATATTGTATTGATGATGAGGTCTTATGTTTTTTTATTTTGAAACAATTTTTTAATGAAAACTACAGATTGTTTGATTATGAAAAAAATACCAAACTTCCGAAAAAAATACTAAGTTTCCGAAAGCATATCTTCTGCTAAAATAATCGTTTTCTTAAGCTCTTTAAACCAGCTTAATTTCTACTATTGGATAAAGAATAACTTTTTTAACCTACCAGTAGTTGCGTTCGGGTGCAGAGGTAAAGAACTGGGTGAAATAGGTTAGGTTAGAACTGTGACCAACCGCGCGCGAGCCAAGCGAGCGGTGCCGCGGTAGCGGCCGGCGAGCACTTCCAAGTTGCTCGCAGAATTTTTTTCACCATTTTCTAATCCGGGATTTGGGATGAACAAGACTAACTGTAGTTTTCGTTAAAACGCAATTTAAGCTGGTGGAAAAATATTACGTCAGCAAATGCTGTTTTGATTTCTCGGAATTTTCAGTATCTTATTTTCTTCAAATAATTTTTCATAAGAAAATTTGCGAAAAAAATGTGAGCTCATAGTACTCTGCTCGTTATACTATTTTTCAAAGTGGTTTTTCTATTCAAAACACTTTATTTAAGATAAAATGCCGCTTAGTATAAATAATTAATTTGCCAAATATTGTAAAAAAGCAGGACGTAACGTTGACACCCAAACAAATATGAGGTCGCTCTATTATTATGAAGCTTCTCATTTTGTATTTTAAGTACTTAACTCAAATTAATGTTTGTAAGTTGCTGTTCTGTTGATTTCTCGTCAGTCGCTCACTTAACGTAAATTAATTATTTTTGTCACTTAAAACTTTAATTTACTCACTCGTTTAATATAGCACCCAAAAAAAAAAAAAAACAAATCCAATATGGCCGCCGCGCCGCCGCATATTAGCGGATTACATATTTTTTCACAACCCCCTCAATATGGGTATCAAATGAAAGAGAATTACTAGTAGAATGCAGTAGGTACACTATGAAAAAATAATTATTTCATAGATTCGCCCTTTCTAAGTCCTACCTCCTTAAATACTTATTAATAATAATAAAAACAAAATATTTCAACCTGATTGTATAACTGAAATAAAAATAATAATTGTAACACATCATTAATCATCTGACGAAGCGGGGCTCAGCGTTAGATATATAATTAATGTTTTTAATCTATTGAAATGAAAATATTTGGCCTCATTGAAGCTATCTTAACCCTAATTCTTTCGGTAATGTGACACTTTAAAATGTTATGTTAGATGACATTTTTTGTTCTTCTTTAGGTCCTCTATATCCCCTATATGCATACATATGTATTAAAGTGCGACGCCATTTTGATAAAACAAAACAACCGACTTCCAAAAAAACACTAAAAAGTGAAAAATAACTTTAATTTCGGAAGTCGGTGACTTCGGATATGTATTTTAATTTTTTGTCACCTCCTTCCGAAATTAAAGTTATTTTTCACTTTTTAGTGTTTTTTTGGAAGTCGGTTGTTTATTTTTTTGAAAAAAAGTTTTTTATTTTTCACTTTTTAGTGGTTCACATGTGCTTACCCCTTCACAGCGCACCGGCGTGATGTTATGTTATTAACTGGTGTAAACAATTGACAGACATGAGATTTCAGCAATCCCTGTCCATTTGCTATCATTTATTGAGGAGTTCCGTTGCCTATCTCCGAAGTTCTTTATCAGATCTTCACCAAATTGAAATGGAACCACTCCGAAAAAGTACTCTTCCAAAAACTACACAAATTGCTTCAAGTGTGCCTATAAAATTTGAAGAGTTCTCTCTATTTCTCCAGGATCCCATCATCAGATCCTGACTTGATGATCATGGGACCACCTGGGAAGTATACCCATTCGAACAAAAAAAAAATTTTCCAAATCGGCCCAGCCATCTTCGAGTAATCGGGGAACATACATAAAAAAAAAAAAAAAAAAAAAAAAAAAAAAAAAAAAAAAAAAGGTTCCGACGAATTGAGAACCTCCTCCTTTTGGAAGTCGGTTAAAAAGAAAATGGCAGACCAAGGCGAGGCCAATAGGTTTAAAGCCCTTTATATACTTACTTACATAGTATAAAACAAAATCGCTTTTTGTATTTGTCTGTGTGACACCTTAGATCTTCTAGAGTACACACAAATCTGCTTGGTTTATGTGTATAATAAAATATATCTAGATGTTTTCTCAAGTCGTATAAACTATGCGAAGCAAGGGCGGGTCGCGAGTGTTTTAATAAACGTGTGTCGACACAAGTCGGAGCACTATCTGTAGTGTGCCGTGTCCGCAGAGGCGCTGAGCGCGTGGGACTCGCACGAGCAGGGCCGCCTGGTGCACCGCTTCGGGGGCCGCGCCGTGGGCGCCTTCCTGCGCGCTCCGCGCCGCGCCGCGCGCGTGTGCGTCGCGCACGCCATGCTGCTGGACCAGACGCACGACAACCCGTCGCCGCTGGACAAGCGCTGCGTGTTCGACGTGCTGCCCACGGCCGCGCTCGTGGCCATGGCCTGCTGCGCCACGGGCTCCACGCGCGGCCTGGACGAGCTGGTGCCGCACGCCGTGCACGTGGTGGACGAGGCGCGCCTGTACGCGGCCTGGGGCGAGGGCGAGGCCGGCGCGGGCCCGCAGTGCGGCGTGCTGGCGGCGCGGCGCGCGCTCAACGAACTGCACGCCGAGCTGGCGGCGGCCGGCTACAGCGAGGTGTTCGTGGACCAGGTGGACGCCGACGTCGTGGCCGTCACGCGCCACGAGCCGCGCTCGCGCCAGGTCAGTGCTCCCTCTGCTACGGCGAGGTGTTCGTGGACCAGGTGGACGCCGACGTCGTGGCCGTCACGCGCCACGAGCCGCGCTCGCGCCAGGTCAGTGCTCCCTCTGCTACGGCGAGGTGTTCGTGGACCAGGTGGACGCCGACGTCGTGGCCGTCACGCGCCACGAGCCGCGCTCGCGCCAGGTCAGTGCTCCCTCTGCTACGGCGAGGTGTTCGTGGACCAGGTGGACGCCGACGTCGTGGCCGTCACGCGCCACGAGCCGCGCTCGCGCCAGGTCAGTGCTCCCTCTGCTACGGCGAGGTGTTCGTGGACCAGGTGGACGCCGACGTCGTGGCCGTCACGCGCCACGAGCCGCGCTCGCGCCAGGTCAGTGCTCCCTCTGCTACGGCGAGGTGTTCGTGGACCAGGTGGACGCCGACGTCGTGGCCGTCACGCGCCACGAGCCGCGCTCGCGCCAGGTCAGTGCTCCCTCTGCTACGGCGAGGTGTTCGTGGACCAGGTGGACGCCGACGTCGTGGCCGTCACGCGCCACGAGCCGCGCTCGCGCCAGGTCAGTGCTCCCTCTGCTACGGCGAGGTGTTCGTGGACCAGGTGGACGCCGACGTCGTGGCCGTCACGCGCCACGAGCCGCGCTCGCGCCAGGTCAGTGCTCCCTCTGCTACGGCGAGGTGTTCGTGGACCAGGTGGACGCCGACGTCGTGGCCGTCACGCGCCACGAGCCGCGCTCGCGCCAGGTCAGTGCTCCCTCTGCTACGGCGAGGTGTTCGTGGACCAGGTGGACGCCGACGTCGTGGCCGTCACGCGCCACGAGCCGCGCTCGCGCCAGGTCAGTGCTCCCTCTGCTACGGCGAGGTGTTCGTGGACCAGGTGGACGCCGACGTCGTGGCCGTCACGCGCCACGAGCCGCGCTCGCGCCAGGTCAGTGCTCCCTCTGCTACGGCGAGGTGTTCGTGGACCAGGTGGACGCCGACGTCGTGGCCGTCACGCGCCACGAGCCGCGCTCGCGCCAGGTCAGTGCTCCCTCTGCTACGGCGAGGTGTTCGTGGACCAGGTGGACGCCGACGTCGTGGCCGTCACGCGCCACGAGCCGCGCTCGCGCCAGGTCAGTGCTCCCTCTGCTACGGCGAGGTGTTCGTGGACCAGGTGGACGCCGACGTCGTGGCCGTCACGCGCCACGAGCCGCGCTCGCGCCAGGTCAGTAATGATAGTAAAGTAACAGGTCAGTAATAACAGTAGTAATAATAATATCTTTATTCATCAAGTAACATGACTCAATTGTGTTAGTAACAATATTCCTTACCCTTATGTTAGTATTCCTATTCTAATCACGTAACCTAAAACCATGAATACATGTGAATCACTGCCACACGCGTACCACCGAGTTGGAAAGCTTGCAGCACTGACCCACATATAACAACCGAGTCTGCCCGCACACAGCGCAGAATAAGGTTAAGCCCAGGCGCCCAGGTTAGTTCGCAGTACCGCTTTCGTCACGCTACCCGGCGCCGCGGCGGTCTGTCTCCCCAGGCGGCAGGCGCGACGGAAGCGCGACGGACAGTGTGTTGTGTTACATGAACTGCGAGCCCGCGCCGCACGTTCAACGCATGAGTTTACGCGCTCGGGGAGTTGCGTGTGTATGGGGTTCGGTGCGCGTCATGCCTATAATTACTTGCACCCAGTGCACATCGAGTGCATGTGATGCACGGAACTAAAAAAACCAGTGGAAGGGCAATACAACAAAATTACTATAGTAACCGTTGTCGCCAAACTCACACAAACCGATATATATACAAGATCATATAATGCACTACAAATAAAGAATTAGTTTGATTTGTCGTTTAAATTTTAGTCAAAACTAGCATAAGCCACAGATCCTATGTCTGAAAAAATCCTTCATGCTCTAAAGATAGGATTTATTTTGCTTTAGTTCAGAACGTATTTATAACGTTTTGTAATATATAGTCAAACCAGATTCGATTGCCGAGTAAATTCCGCTACTCGACTATAGATGGCAGTATTGTCAGTGGTCGCAATTTTAAATTTAATTGTGTTAACCATAAGGTTGACATTCACATCATAGGTGGATA
Source organism: Polymixis lichenea (assembly GCA_949091785.1). Classification (NCBI taxonomy): domain Eukaryota; kingdom Metazoa; phylum Arthropoda; class Insecta; order Lepidoptera; family Noctuidae; genus Polymixis; species Polymixis lichenea. Next base: position 26,071,176 of record OX420935.1, read on the forward strand.
TCTAGTTCTATTCGACCAAGGTCGCACCCACAGAAATAAAAAAACCAGTAGACGTCGTATAACGCTTCATTAGTATCGGAACCAGCGTACCCAAACTCACACGAATACAAGTTAATTGTATTTCGTAACTCTAAGAAAACTTTGGTCCGATTGGTAGTTTATTATTGAATGAAAGTAAGAAATATATCAATCGTCGCATAATTGATAATAAACCACAAAAAATGACTATAGAGTTGTTTTTTGTCTACTCGTTTTACATATTTATTACTTTTCCCGTTTAAAGCGCACACGGAATAGTTTAATGAGCAAGTTACGCTACTCGCCGCTACATGTCACTATAATAAACGCATTCAATTTAAAGTTGCATTTCGCTACAGATAAGATTTATATTTGCGTAACGAGGTCATTACTATTCGTACTCTTCTAGAGATGTACCACTGTCGTTGACTTATTTATCGACATTCCGTTTTATTTTCAAACAAAATATAGTCAACAGCTAGAGTCGATAAATATTATTATGTTTGAAATCAAGTGTTTATATATATTTATTCTAATACATACTTACGATTTACAGAAAGTATAATTAAGAATTGTTATGTTATACCACTGATCCGATTTTGAAAATTATTTTATTGATAGAAAGATACACCCTGTGGTGTTTCTTTCTATTTTATGCGATAGATATTATACTACGCGATTAGATAATACGGGTACACTACTTCCTACTGACATTGGAAGCCTGCGCTTTAGCCTGCGGATACACTCGTATTATGTTTAGTTTGACTAACTCCGTAACGGACTTTGATTAAATTTGGTATATTAGATAGATCTTAGATGTCAGACTAACACATATGCTACTTTATACTCAAACAAGAAGGAGGTTCTATGTTCATTTGTAATTATTTTTCGCATGGTCGAAACATAGGTAGAATTAGAAAGCAAAAGGTATGAGCAATTAATGGAAATGTGTTCGATTACTAATACTGTAAAAACAACCTCACGCAAGGTCAAATTTTTCCCTATATATCATAGGACCCAGAGAACATTGTAAGTTTAAAATATCGATAACAGTAATCTCTAATTGAATAGTTGACTGTGACATGTACATAGTTGGAATCTTCGCGATCATTATGCTTGAGTTTAAAAGACAGTAGACTTTAAATTAGATACCATAAAGACAACTTTTACTTGTCTTATTTAATAAAATATTGTTTTTCAAATTTTTATCGAAATAAAATCAATTAGTACTTACCGATGGTATGATATACCTCCATTTGATACATTTTTAGTTCTGCTATCATGTTTACATTATAAAACAGCACAAGGTATGTTTGTATTTTTTGTCAAGTTCTTTTCTCCGTGGCGGTCGTTTGCATAAGTCTGCTTCCGCGCACTATGTGCGTGGAAGCAGACTTATGCAAACTCCGCAAAGCTCGGGGTTCGCGGGCCCCGCCTACTTGCGACTTTACTGGATTTTTCATTTCTGTAGTCGCACCAGTGCAGCATACATTGAATTTTAAATTACATTATCGAATCGATGAACCTTTTTCGAATTAAACCAAAAATCGGGTAAGTCTTGTTGGGAGTTTAGTAATAATACTGTAGGTAGAATGACGTAGTACTTATTATTTGAAAATTAAATAATTATAATAATTACGTTATTATGTAAAAGTTTGGCTACATTTTTGGTACAAAGCATCGATGCAACCTAATACACTTCTTAAAATAAATTTCGTGTATGGATGTTAAGTAACTTATATTTGTATTGTAATGTTATTTTGTAATAAATATTAAATGACTGATTTTCTTATATCGATATCCATCGATAAAACCTACATCCGACCCGACTACATTACTAATTGAGTAGCGAAATACTTTCTAGAACGAAATAGTGAATACAATCAATCCAAAATAAACTTTATTTTAATTGTATAAGGTCGATTTTAACTAGACGTATTTTATTCCAAATAAACCAATTACAGTTAAATAAAATAATTAGACATTATGAACAAGTACATAAAGTAAAAAAGGTAAGAGCTCACTGGGCATCAAAGAATTCGTCCGCATCGCTGTCAGTGGGAAAAGTGCCCAAAAGGCTGCCAGCGTTGAAACGTTGGATGGCAATGCTGATTCTTTGACCTAAGAATAGGCCAGCCCTTTGGTCACGTGAAAAGTCGACCAACCGCTTGGCAATGTCACGAAATACTCGATGAGCACTCGGACCCCACGGCCCTAGTGTTTCAACCCCAAACGGCTCAAACATATAGCTCCCAATAAGGTCGTTATATTTGCGCCGTTTGAGGCTTTCTGCACCTGCAGCAGCCGCACCAGCATAGCCCGCCGTGCTCAGAAGATGGGATGGCGCGAGGGTGTCGACACAGGTAGCATCCCACACCAAAGGCCTACCCTACTTCCAAGGCATTATGGTCATTCCGTCTGGCCTCTTCCCATCGTCGCGTGCCAAGCCATTGGGTTCTAAGACAGCTGGCACCCCGGCGGTGACAAGAGCCCGACGGATGATGTCATTAATGCTGGCGTGCCGTGCCAGCCGACCAGCGCTCTTGCTGCAAGCAAGGCCACGGTGTCCGAGGCAGTCAACTGCGTCACCGCACTGACAGCGATGTGGAGCCACGCAAGGAGCACCCAGACGCAGACCTGTAGCGAGTCGGAAGGTAGAGTCACCCAGCATAGTACCTATGTTAGGTGACGGTAGCGCCTGAAGGCATAGGCCCGACTCCCATTCTCCCACAGCCAGTAGGCGGGCGCGCTCAGCAGTATTGGTGGACGTATTAATGAGATTATTCCGTACCAACCTGCAGAGCGGCTCATCCCACTGTCTCTGGGAAGATGGGTTCACGGGCTGAACCGTATTCGGACAAGTCAATTCCAGGCGTTCAGTGCATCGGTCAAACACGGCACTTCAGAGTCAACCTGAGAAGGGGCTAAGATTTTTGTGATTAACTTTTCCGTTTAACTTAACAGCAGTATCTGATAAGGGTGAAAGCCGAATGTAAATTAATTTTAGAAAGTCTATCAGAAATATCGTTGAAATGTTTAATTTTGTCGTCAATGAAAGGTGAAAAACTGTCTTCTGGAATTGGGGAACCTAGGAGGTGCAGTGAAATTTTTTCCAAAACTTTGATATCTGGGGCGATTGAATTAAATTTGTATATAGTCGGTTCTCTATCGGTATTGTCACTAAGGTAAATTAAATTACTAGACGTTATATTGAATCTTTAGTAAATTGAAATTAACTAAGATTTTATTAGAAAACAAATAAAACCCTACTTATCGATGGGTACGAAACACTCCCATTTTTAAGATTTATTCTCCTACTATCATTTTTGCACTCCAAAATGGAACAATACGGCATAGCTACGGAAAAATAAATTTGTCGCGAAACTAGCAACTCGACGCGATGTTAGAACACGACCGGGACCAATTAAGCGTAACAACGCTTATTTGTGGCACGCGTGCCACGCTTACTTTGCATTTCCACCAGTTTTTTCTCTTCCGTGATGTGATGTGTGTGGAGTATAGTATTATTGCGTGAGGAAGTCGCATGAAGGTGCGGGCGGCGTACTCGGGCGGCATGCGGCGCGCTGTGCTGGGCGTGGGGCCAAGCTAATGCGTCGGACCTCGAGAACATGCTTGACGCGAGGCGCCTACAGTGCTCGTCCAGGCTTTCGATACCATTTCTTATTGAGAAATAACCATACATTATTGTATTCTGTATACCACTAAATAGTGTTATAGTGAAATTACGAACAAAATATTTATGCGTAAAGTTTCATTTTAACTACGGAAACCGTTCACTGTACGAAGGTCGACATACACTTGGCCGGTTGTTTTTTTGTATTAAAGCTTTTTGTATTTCGATGTCAGCGCGATGGCGTTGAAGTGTGGAGTGTGTCTAATGACGTGTGTGTGTGGCAGTCGGTGATCTTGTTGGCCTTCACGGCCTTCAGCGCGCCCGACCCGGCCGGTGCGGGCCGGTACGTCAAGCCTCTGCGCTTCGAGGGGCAACTGGACGAGATCCTGCTGGAGGCCTGTCTGCGACATAAGGAGCACCGGTACGAGCATGAACACAAAATAAAATAAAATAGCTGCCACTTTCAAATTCAGAATGGACTTCATTGTAGTGGTAGTTTATAGTTGTCGTTAAGAAAAGAATATATAAGGTACCTAATAGCATAATCGCGCGAGACGCGGGAGAAAGTCGTTCTTTACCACGTTCGTGGCTCGTCCGCAGCACGGACGGGCACGCGCTGCGCCCGCCTGGCGCCTTCACGCGCCACGCGCGCGTCATCAACGGGCTCGACGAGTACGAGTGCACCGTGCGGCGCGCCGTGCCGCTGGCGCAGTCGGGCGTGTTCGCGCACGAGCGCACCGAGGGCGCGCACACCGTGCTGGAGCTGCGCGCGCTGCTGCCCGGCTCCGTCGTGGCCGTGCGCGTGTCGCCGCGCGCGCCGCAGCGCGCCGCGCTGGCCGCGCTGCAGTGCCGCGTGGACGCGCTGCAGGCCGCGCCGCAGGCCGCGCCGCAGGCCGCGCCGCAGGCCGCGCCGCACGACGCGCTGGGCCTGGCGCCGGCGCTGGCCGAGCTGGACCTGGCCGACTTCAACGCGCTGCTGTTCCGCTGCGACGCCGAGGAGCGCGAGGCGGGCGGCGGCGGCGTGTACGACGTGCCGGGCCGAGGCCCGCTGGCCTACGCCGGCCTGCAGGGCGCCGCCTCGCTGCTGGCCGAGCTGGCGCCGGCCGACGACCTGGGCCACGCGCTGTGCGCCAACCTGCGCGCCGGCGACTGGCTGGTGGCCTACACGTGGCGCCGCCTGGAGCGCGAGCCGCGCCTGGCCGGCGTGGCGGCGCGCTACCGCGAGGTGCTGCAGCCGCTGACGGCGCTGCCGCGCTTCCTGCTGCCGGCCTACTACGAGGCGCTGCTGCTGGGCCTGTACCGCGGCGTGGCGCGCGCGGCGCTGGCGCGCCTGTCGGCCTGGGCGCGCGGCACGCCCTTCGCGCGCGCGCTGGCGCTCACCAGCGTGCAACTGCTGGGCGCGCTGGCGTCGGCGCCGCTGCCGCCCTTCTCGCCCGCGCTGCCGCCGCCGCGCCCCGCGCGCGCGCTCAGCATGTCGGCGGGCCTGCCGCACTTCGCCGTGGGCTACATGCGCTGCTGGGGCCGCGACACCTTCGTGGCGCTACGCGGCCTGCTGCTGCTGACGGGGCGCTATCAGGTGGGCGCCAGGCCCTGGCCGCGAGTGACTGCCCGCGCGCGGTCGGCTCGCGTGACACTTATATTCGGTTTCAGGACGCCCGCTTCCACATCCTCGGCTTCGCGGCGTGTCTGCGCCACGGACTCATCCCGAACCTGCTGGACGGCGGCCGCAACGCTCGGTTCAACTGTCGCGACGCCGTCTGGTGGTGGCTTCAAAGTATAAAGCAGGTAAACGATCTTCTCGTTTGTGCCATTCTCGAGTCCCGCGGCGAACATATCGTCAATATGAGTCCTCGTTGTCCGCAGTACTGCAGTGAAGCCCCGCAAGGCACAGGCCTGCTGTCGGAACCGGTGGCGCGCCTGTTCCCCAAGGACGACGCCGAGCCCGCGCCGCCCGGCGCCGCGGACCAACCGTTGCACGACGTCATGCAGGAGGCACTGGACGTGCACTTCCAGGTGAGTGGGCCGCGGCATACTGTCGGGCTACGCGTGACGTCACGCACTACTCTCGCTCGTGTCCGCAGGGCCTCGTGTTCCGCGAGCGCAACGCCGGGCGTACCATCGACGCGCACATGTCCGACAAGGGCTTCAACGTGCAAATCGGCGTGGACCCCGAGACCGGCTTCCCGTTCGGCGGCAACGACGCCAACTGCGGCACCTGGATGGACAAGATGGGCTCGTCCGAGCCGGCCGGCACGCGCGGCCGCCCCGCCACGCCGCGCGACGGCGCCGCCGTGGAGCTGGTGGGCCTGGCCTACAGCGTGGTGCGCTGGCTGGCCGCGCAGCACCGCGCCGGGCGCTACCCCTACGCCGGCGTGGTGCGGCGCCACGCCGACGGCAGCCTCACCACCTGGAGCTACGCGCAGTGGGCCGAGCGCATCCTGCGGCACTTCGAGCGCTGCTTCTGGGTGCCGGCCGCGCCCTCGGCCGCCGACCTGCGCCCCGACCTGGTGCACCGCCGCGCCATCTACAAGGACAGCCACGGCGCCTCGCAGCCCTGGGCCGACTACCAGCTGCGCTGCAACTTCCCCGTGGCCATGGCCGTGGCGCCCGAACTGTTCGACCCGCGCCACGCCTGGCTGGCGCTGGACGCGGTGGAGCGCCATCTGCTGGGCCCGCTCGGCGTCAAGACGCTGGACCCGGCCGACTGGGCCTACCGCGGCGACTACGACAACTCCAACAACGGCGACGACCCCAGCGTGGCGCACGGCTACAACTACCACCAGGGGCCCGAGTGGCTGTGGCCGCTCGGCTTCTACCTGCGCGCGCGCCTGGCCTTCGCGCACGACTGCGGCCGGCACGCGCGCACCGTGGCCGCGGCCTACGCCGCGCTGGCGCCGCTGCTGGCCGAGATCCGCACCGGCGAGTGGCGCGGCCTGCCCGAGCTCAGCAACGCGGGCGGCGCGCACTGCGCGGACTCGTGCCGCTCGCAGGCCTGGAGCGCGGCCGTCGTGCTGGAGGCGCTGCACGACCTCGAGCAGGCGCGGCGCGCGCGCCCGCTGGCCGCCGACTGACGCGCGCGCCGCCTGCGCCACGCGCGCCGCGGGCCCGAGCCGCGCCGCCTCTACAGCGTGCCCTACGAGCCGCTGGGCCCGGCCCCGGGCCGCCCGCCCGGCCCGCCGCGCCGCCCGCTGGCCGCCCTGCGCCGCCTGCTGCGCCGCGCGCGGCCCGCCCAGCGCCTGTCGCGCTCCATCTACAACCTGCTGGGCCGCCGCGCCGGTGAGCTAGCCACCGTCGTGTACAGCGACCGCTACTTTCGCTACGGCCTCTCGCTGGCGGCGCGGCCCGCGCCCCTGCGGCGCCTCGTGGGCGACGAGCTGGGCGCCGGGGCCCCCACCGAGCGGCGTGCGCCTGGGGCCCCGCGTGCGCACGTCATGCCGCTGTGCGCGCCCGCTCGCCCCGCGCCGCGCGCCGGCCTGCTGCAGGGCATGGATGCGCGCGTGCCGGCGCCGGACGCACGCTACGTACCGCCACGCCGGGCGCGCCCGACGGTGCCGCGCCTGCTGCGCGTGCTGGAAGAGGCGCGCTTCGAGGAGGAGGGCCCGGCGCCGTGCGCGACAGCCTGGCGCCGCGCGCTGGACTACCGGCAGAGCGCGGACGGCGTGGCGCCGCACCTGGCCCCGCCGGGCCGCGTGCGCCGGGCCGCGTCCCCGCCGCGCGTCCCTGCGACCGAGGCGGCGGCCCCGCTACCCCAGTTCGCGCTGGACGTGTCGGGCGAGGCCGCGGCCCCGCAGCCCCGGTTCTCGCCGGACGCGGTATCGCTGCGCTCCGCGTCGCTATACGGGCTGGCGAAGGCGTCGCCGCGCGCGTCGTGCAACCTGTCGGCGTCGCAAGCGGAGGGCGACAAGCTGGCGCGCAAGATCCTGAACACGGAGCGCTACAACAACGGCGCGCAGGCGGTGCGGGCCCGGCGCAGGTCGCATGGATCCCGCGGGTCCAGCGGGTCGCGCGGGTCCCGCGGGTCCCGGCGCCTGCGCGCCACGATCCGCGCGATGCTTGCGGTCAGCGGTCTGTTCTACGCGCTCTCCTTCCTCGCGTTCTACTTCCTGAGCCTGCCGTAGATTGCGAGTCGAGGATGCTATTTTTGTATTTGAGTGCCATAATATGTTAGTTTTAGGCGTCTCTAATAAGTCTACGGACAGAACCGCTCTGTGCCGATCACAATTTTGCGAATAATGATGTCCCTATTATTCTGTTATATTTTTAGATTTTTTATAAAACGATAGTTCAATGAACCTATTTGTGATAAAATATGTATCACAAGTAGATTCTAATAACTATAAAGCCCTAATTGTTATGTCTATGAAATATTTATATAAAAAAAAAGGTTGTTAGTAATAAGAAAATGTACATCTAAGCGGAAATATTGATTTTATGAAATCGTAAATTATTTTGCTAGTTTGTTTAAGCATGTAAGAATTTTGTGTGCTTTCATAGTAAATTATAGTGTAATGGTTATAAAATATTGGGTGTTTCCTTTTATTCGGCCGTTGTTGAAAGTGCCTCTTTCCTTTTTGGGCTTTCTAATTCGCAGTAAATGTAGCACAAAAGATAACACATTCAATTTATTCAAATTCAATGTAGATCAGGACCAAGAATTTTTTAACCCTCGACGCAAAAAGAGGGGTGTTATAAGTTTAACTGCTATGTGTGTCTGTCTGTGGCACCGTAGCTATTAAACGGGTAAACCGATTTGGGTGCGGTTTTGTTTATTTAAAAGTAGGTTTTCTAGCGGTGGCTCTTAGACATGTTTCATCAAAATCGGTTCAACCGTTTGAAAATTATCAGCTCTTTTCTGGTTGATGAAGGGATTTGAGCATCTTTCACGGGTCTGGTCGAGGCGAAATTTGGTATTTTATTACTTCAAAGATATTAGACGAAAAAAGTAACCTTGAACTGATGCTGGACCTTCATCTGGAATTTCCAGGATACCCAAGTTACTCACCAACAAGTAGCAGAAGTATCGTGTTTGGGCCCAAAATTAAAATGTTTTATTTCACTTAAACCTGCAAGGGCACTTATGAAACGTCAGAAGCTAGGTGCACGATTGCCCAATTTGTCGCTTCCTATGGAGAAGAGCCGGCAAGAAACTCCACGGTTACTCTTTTAAAAATAATTGGCTTTTACAATGTTTTCAAATTACAGTGTAGGTATGGGAGGACAGTGCAGGCAAGTCAGTAATTACCAGGTACTTAGAGGAATGAAAATAAAGAATAGAAAATCGTCTACAACTCTACAGTCTGTAAGGCCTACAACGTTCTCCCATTCACAATATGTAAAAGAATCTACATAAGTAAGATCAACCTATTTAAACCAAGTGACATGATTTCCATAAGTATCACTACTAAATAGTCGCTATTAGAAGTGATGAATGTCAAATAATGACGAGAATATGTCAGAAAGTGTAAAAAATAAAAGAATAAAATTAGATTGTAATTTGGGAGCAGTTAACAGACTTTCTAAAAATAAGAAAAGTGTCATCAGCGAATAAAATTATATCCGAGAAGTTAGCCGTCAGGTAAGGAAGGTCATTAATATAAACTAGAAATAAATAAGGGCCAAGAATTGAACCTTGAGGCACGCCCATCTTAACTAGAGACCCCGAGGACGTTGCCCCGTTAACATTTACTTTTAGCTGCCTGTTTTATAAATAGGAAAGTATAAGATGAGCAGCTCGTCCACGAATTCGTAGTGGTGTAATATACAGATGAGTGTATTGTGGTCAACGCAGTCAAACGCTTGATTTCACAGAAAATGCCAATTGCATCCTGGGACTTCTCCCAGGATTCCAAAATGTGACTGATGAGTTTTACTCCCGCGTCAGTCGTCGACCTACCTTTCGTGAAACTAAACTGTCGACTATGAAATGTGACAACATCTGGTCTAGCACGATTTTTTCATAAATTTTGCTCAATGCTAGAAGCACAGATATAGGTCTATATTTCAATTCTCAATTCTCAATTCTCAACCCGAATCACTCTTACTACCCGTACCCTTGGTACCTACTACTTTACCATGTCAGGAAATGTACCGCTGTCTAAACAATGATTAAATAAGCCTGTTAGGACAGGTCACTGAAAAGGTCTCAATGAATAGGTTATAAATAAATGGTGATCAGGACGAGGAATGAAAATAAATTAGTAACAAACTTCACTGTGAGAAACATACGTAAAGCTGCGCAGATGTAAGCGTGACATGTGTCGATCGTTGTTTCGGGAGGTTCCTGTTTCGGATATGGCGGGAGGAAACGCCCGGGAGTTTCCACTGCGTAGATCGCCCTGAGGACACGGTGGAACATACGGTGGAGGACTGCCCGGCCTTGGCGGAGCACCGCTGTCTCCTTGTGGAGTCCCAAGCTGATTCCCGGCCACCGTAGGAGCGGGCTTGCGGATGGTGAGTAATGAGTAGCTCGCTGTCCGGTAAGGACCAAGCCTGGGTCGACGGCGCGTTGCATTCCGCGCGCGCCTCAGAGATGTCAGCACCAACTGATGGGGCCCGCAAGGGCCGATGCCTGCCAGGGGTGCGGGTTGTTCGAAAGAGATACCGCGGCTCCTGGTACACAGGCAACTGAGGGAACACGGGTGTGTCTTAGTCAGGAAAAGTCTGACACGCCCTCCTGCTCCACTCAGAGCGGGAGAAGTCATTTGATGATTTCCCACCTAAAAAAAAGAGTATTGTGGTAGATAAATTAATAAAATTACGCACTATGTTTAATATTCTCTGACGCAATCTCACGGACTTCATCAATGTCGACTTCAGTATTTATACACACACGTTATTTTCTACACATCAATGATAAAGATCTTGCAATTTTGCCAATTAAAAGCTCTAGAGGTGAAGCTTTTGTAACGCGGTTTATGGTACAATATATCGCTAGCTGTACTTCTCCTATTGCGTCTTGCCAGGATTTGTTATCACTAATCTCTACAGCAGTTGACATCGCTTTTAAGACACTACTTTAGCAATATACATGGCAAGAAAACACTTCCGCCATCTAGTAGAAGGCAGAAAGCTAACAGTCCTAACAGACCACAAGCCATTAACATTCGCCCTATCTAAAAAGGTGTCGCCTTCAGACTCACCTAGGCGATTAAGACAATTAGACTTTATTTCTCAATTTTGTGATAAAATCGTGTACATAGAAGGTGACAAAAATACAGTCGCCGACGCATTATCCCGGGTCGAGGAGATTATCGTGCCATCATTATTCGATTATCAAAAGTTAGCCGAATTACAAAAAAGCGATTCGGAATTAGAAAACCTATACAAACACGATAAACTCCAATTCAAATTAATCAACATGCCCAATTCGGAGACAAAGATAGCCTGCGAAACGTCAACAAATGACATACGTCCTTATCTACCTATACAATTCCGGGAACTCGCCATCAAAACTTTACACAATGTGAGTCATCTTGGCGTCGCAGCTACCCAACGCTTAGTTAAGTCAAAGTATTTTTGGAGCAGCATGAATACCGATATAAAAAATTACGTCCAAATGTGTGTTCCCTGTCAAAAACGTAAAATTCAACGCCACACAGTAACACCGATAGGCGAATTTGACAACACAGGAAACCATCTCGAACACGTACACATTGACATAATAGGACCACTGCCACCGGCAGAGGATTTCAAATATTGCGTCACCATCATTGACAGGGTGACGAAATGGCCTGAAGTTATACCCGTTAAAGAGTTGAAACAGTTGCTAAGGTGTTCGTAGAGCATTGAATTGCTCGTTTCGGTTGTCCAATACGTATAACCTCAGATCAAGGTCGTCAATTCGAATCAGACCTATTTCGGCAGTTATTAAAAAGACTCGGCATCGAACGAATTCGTATAACCCAAAGGCGAACGGCATGATAGAAAGACTGCACCGTACCTTAAAAGCCGCTATTATGGCCAAATGTTCAAATGGTTACGGGAATTACCTCTAGTACTCCTAGGGTTACGCTCGGCAGTTAAATTAGATCTAGGATACAGTCCATCACAATTTTTATACGGCAGTAGTCTCAGACTACCAGGTGACCATTCAAAGCCTACAAACAATATCAACGAGAGCGACTACATCAAACAGTTAACTAATTCATTGTCATCCGTCCCAGCCACTCATATTCAAGTTCACATAACAACAACAATAGTGTTTTTGTTCATAAAGACTTATCCATTAACACTCATGTGTTTGTTAGGAATGAAGCACGGCGATGTTTGGTACCACCCTACAAAGGTCCATATAAAGTAATAACGCGACATCCAAAATTTTATACTTTAGACTGTAACGGCAGGCAAGTCACAGTATCACTTGATCGTCTAAAACCAGCTTATTTATTAGACTTTGATAATTTGCCGGTCCCACGCCAAGAGACCCAAACAACGCCACCCAACACAGTCCCACATCCGGCGAACGTTACGATGTCATACGACACTTCAAGCACTACAACACCGCCGGTTATAACGAAATCGGGCCGCATTGTTAAGAAGACCGTGAGATTCGACATGTGAGCCGCCGCCGTCAACATTGTTATCAGCTGTTTACATAACCGTCACACGACAACAAAAGCTCACTATCGCACACTCATAACAGTCAAGAGTCAGCAGCGCCGGCAACAAGGCCTTGGTGTAAGATGAAACCCGGGCTACCACACCCATGATGTCACCAGCCGCAGTCATTCTAGTCAGCACAACGGTAACCCTATGTGTACTCTACGTGGGGTGGCCCTATTGCAGGCGCCAACACATCGAAGCCGCCGTCGAAACAACATCAGCTACGCGATCACTCAACGTGCTAATGGTGTACCACCAGGGACGCCCAACCTACAAACAATCATCGCGAGGGCAAACCATAAACAAACTTATAGTGTAAATAATTTCCGTCGAAAGACCGTGAACGCTCTAATATAAGTTGAATAATTGTTCGTAAGGTTAGGTTAGGTTAGGTTAGGTTCTGAGGGGCGAGCTCCAGCCGGGCGTGGACTTGACGTGTTATGCGGATGACACGCTGGTCACGGCCCGGGGGAGCTCGTACAGGGAGGCAGCGTTGCTGGCGACGGCTGCGGTGTCACAGGTGGTGACCCGCATACGGCGCCTAGGCCTGGAGGTGGCCCTCAACAAGTCGGAGGCCATGGTCTTTCATGGCCCCCGGCGGGCGCCACCGCTGGGATCACACATCGTGGTCGGGGGGTCCCGAATTGCTGTCGAGTCCACCATGAAATATCTTGGATTGGTGCTCGACAGCCGGTGGGATTTTGGCCCCCACTTCCAGCGGCTGGTGCCCAAGTTAATGGGCGCGGCTGGGGCGCTGTCAACGCTGCTTCCCAATCTGGGGGGCCCGAGCGCCGCCTGTAGGCGGCTCTACGTGGGGATCGTGCGATCGATGGCCCTGTATGGGGCCCCGATCTGGGCGGCTGACCTGACGGCCGGCAGTATCGCTGTCCTGCGCAGGCCGCAGCGAGCGATGGCCGTCAGAGTCATAAGGGGGTATCGCACGATCTCCTACGAGGCGGCTTGTGTACTGGCGGGATCCCCGCCCTGGGACCTCGAGGCGAAGGTACTCGCGTCACTGTATCGGTGGCGCGAGGACTCGAGGGCGCGGGGCGAATGGCTGACGCAGCGACATTTGGAGTTGCGTCGGTCACAGCTTCGCGCAGCCCTGGTGGCGGAATGGCGGGACAGGCTTTCACGCCCTACCGCCGGCCCCGCTACCATCGGGGCGGTCCGGCCAGTACTCGAGCGCTGGCTCGGGAGGAGGCACGGCTCCCTGTCGTTTCGGGTGACACAGGTGCTCTCGGGGCATGGTTGCTTCGGGAAGTACCTGTGTCGCATAAACAGGGAGCCGGACGCTCGGTGTCACCACTGCGTCGACTGTCGGGAGGACACGGCGTGGCACACGCTGGCAGAGTGTGCCGCTTGGGAGGAGCCGCGCCATGCCCTCATCTCAGGAGTAGGCAGTGACCTGTCGCTGCCGGCCGTTGTCGACTCGATGGTCGGCAGCGAGGAGTCCTGGGACGCGGTGGTATCCTTCTGCGAAACAGTCATGTCGCAGAAGGAGGCTGCGGAGAGGGAGCGGGAGATTGCTTCCGCTAACCCGATCCGCAGCAGACGCACCGGGCGTCGGCGGAGGGCGGACAACGCCCTCTTCCAGCCCCCCTAAATGGGTCCAGGGGCAACGGATCTGGGGAAATTCGTTGCCCCCTACTTCTTAGGACCCGAGATGGCGGCGCGTAGTGTTCCACGCGCGCCTCTCTATGACGTAAGGGGGGAGTTTAACACCTCACTCCCCCCCTATCGCGAGGTGGCCCGCAGAGGCGGGCCGGCACTAGCCGGGGATCGCGGAAGTCACATCAGTTCCCGTGATCCCCGGTGCAAGTGAGAGACGGAACACCGGGGTGGTTTTAGTCAGTAAGAGTCTGACAGACCCCTCCGCCCTCCCCGGGGCGGAGGACATCCATGAGGATTTCCCCCCGTGATCAAAAAAAAAAAAAGGTTAGGTTAGGTTGAGAGGGGCGTCTCCTACAAGACGGTCCTGACGGAGGCGAAAGCAAAGGTCGCGTTCCCCGACCTCGGCATACCATCCGGCTTAGGCTTTAGGTCGGCGATTACGGGGGCGCGGCTGCTGGAGGTGCCGGGTGCCTCTAGCGGCGAGAAGGCGGATATCTTGGCCGCCAAGCTAAGGGAGGTCCTTAACCCGGAGGACGTTCGAGTGTCCAGGCCGATAAAGACCGCTGAGCTGCGAGTCGACGGCCTGGACGACTCGATCACCCCGGCCGAGGTTATGGCGGCCATCGCCCGAGTCGGTGGATGTCCGCCCGATGACATACGGGTGGGCGAAATCCGCACTGGCGCATCCGGGCTCGGTGTGGTATGGTTGCGTTGCCCGGTGGCGGCGGCCAATAAGGTCGCCGACGCTGGGCGGCTATTGGTGGGCTGGGTTGCAGCAAGAGTTAAGTTGCTGCAACCCAGGGCTTTGAGGTGCTACCGTTGCCTGGACATTGGGCATGTCCGGGCGGGTTGCACCGCCGCAATAGACCGCAGCGAGCAATGCTTTCGCTGCGGTCAGCCCGGCCATAAGTCCTCCCAGTGCTCAGCGGCGCCAAACTGCAGCCTCTGTACAGCTGCAGGGAGGCCCGCCGGGCACAGGGCGGGTGGAAGAGCCTGTGGCGCGCCCACCCAGAAAAAGAAGAAGAGGGGCACCAAGGCTGCAAGGGGCTCGTTACCCCCCCCTCAGCCTAAGTGCCCTACGGCCGACTCCCGGCCTACGGATGGTGTGACGGAGGGAATGGACTGCGTTTAATGGCGCCTTACCATTTCCTCCAGGGCAACATCAACCACGCTGCCAGAGCTCAGGATTTATTGATCCAGAGCATGGCAGAGTGGTCTATTGACGTGGCTGTGGTCGCCGAGCCGTGTTTTGTCCCCCCCAGGGGTAACTGGGAGGGAGATTTGGACGGCTCGGTGGCCATCATTGGCGGGGCTCTCGTCAACCCGTCGCGAGGTCACGGCTGGGTGGCCGCCCTCGCGAACGGCTTTGGCACTGTTGGGGCGTACTTCTCGCCCAACAAGAGTCTCGCCGACTTCGAGAACTTCCTTGTCGAGTTGGGGGCCGTTGTAGGCCAACTCCACCCTCACCCCGTGCTGTTACTAGGGGATCTCAACGCCAAGTCTTCGGCGTGGGGATCCCCGGTGACCGATGCTCGGGGTGAGGCGTTGGAGGAGTGGGCGGTCGCGACTGGCCTGGTCGTCCTGAATCGGGGCTCGGTACACACGTGCGTGCGGCAGCGGGGCGGTTCGATCGTAGACGTATCGTTCGCTAGCCCCGCTGTCGCGAGCCGTGTCCGCGACTGGCGTGTCGCCGTGGAGGTGGAGACGTTGTCGGATCACAGATATATCCGCTTCAGCGTCTCCACCCAGACCACCGGCGACCGCAGTCCATCGGCCCCGCGAACGGACGGCCTGCGCTGGGCGCGTAAGCGCGTTGACAGGGAGGTTCTCGAGGAGGCCGCTGTTGTCCAGGCCTGGACCCGGGAGTCGGCGACGATCGGACCCGTCGACGTCGAAGAGGAGGCGCTGTGGTTCCGCGGGGCGATGACGCAAATCAGCGACGCGTCGATGCCCCGCGTCCACACGCATTCAGGAAGGCGCCAGGTGTACTGGTGGTCTGCCGAGATCGCGCGACTACGTGTCGAGTGCGTGGCGGTCAGACGCCAGTACACCCGATACCGGAGGAGACGTCGTCGGGTCCCTGACGAAGAAGCCGCGCGGTATGAGGTGTACCGCGCGGCTAAGGAGGCTCTGTGGCTGGCCATCGGCGAAGCGAGGACGCGAGCCAGGGAGGAGATGTTGGAGACTCTCGACGGAGATCCGTGGGGGCGCCCGTATCGTGCGGTTCGAGGGAAACTTCGAGCCGCGGCGCCTCCACTCACGGAGAGTCTCCAACCTGAGCTGCTAGAGGAGGTCGTCGCAGCCCTCTTCCCGGCAAGAGCGGAGCACACTCCGCCGCCGATGGCATTGCCCACGGCCGCAGAGCCTGCCGAAGAGAGCGCCATCAGCGTCCCGGAGGTGACACAGGCAGAGATGAGGGCGGCCGTGATGCGGCTCCGGGCCAAGAACGTGGCTCCGGGGCCCGATGGTATACACGGCATAGTGCTAGCCCTCGCTCTGAAGGAGCTAGAGCCCCAACTGAGAGGACTCTACACCGCGTGCCTTGAGCAGGGCCAGTTTCCCACTTTGTGGAAATCTGGTCGTCTGGTCCTGCTCAAGAAGGTGGGGCGCCCCGCGGACTCGCCGTCCGCATACAGGCCCATAGTGCTGCTCGACGAGGTGGGCAAGATGTTTGAGCGGATAATCGCTGCCCGCCTCGTCGGCCACTTAAGCAGGGAGGGGCCTGACCTAGCCGAGAGCCAGTTCGGCTTTCGGCACGGGCGCTCCACCATCCACGCGATATCGCGGGTGAGAGTCCTGGCGGAGGAAGCAGTGTCCCGGGGCGGGGTGATGTTGGCGGTGTCCTTGGACATCTCCAACGCCTTCAACACCCTGCCCTGGAGCTGCATTCGGGAGGCACTGCAGTATCATCGGGTGCCTTCCTACCTCCGCCGCATCGTTGGGGCTTACTTGGCGGAAAGGTGTGTCACCTACACGGGACGTGATGGCGGAAATCAGCGCCGCATGTCGTGCGGTGTTCCACAGGGTTCGGTCGTGGGACCGCTCCTGTGGAACATCGGGTACGACTGGGTGCTGAGGGGCGAGCTCCAGCCGGGCGTGGACTTGACGTGTTATGCGGATGACACGTTGGTCACGGCCCGGGGGAGCTCGTACAGGGAGGCAGCGTTGCTGGCGACGGCTGCGGTGTCACAGGTCGTGACCCGCATACGGCGCCTAGGCCTGGAGGTGGCCCTCAATAAGTCGGAGGCCATGGTCTTTCATGGCCCCCGGCGGGCGCCACCGCTGGGATCACACATCGTGGTCGGGGGGTCCCGAATTGCTGTCGAGTCAACCATGAAGTATCTTGGATTGGTGCTCGACAGCCGGTGGAATTTCGGCCCCCACTTCCAGCGGCTGGTGCCCAAGTTGATGGGCGCGGCTGGGGCGCTGTCAACGCTGCTTCCCAATCTGGGGGGCCCGAGCGCCGCCTGTAGGCGGCTCTACGTGGGGATCGTGCGAACGATGGCCCTGTATGGGGCCCCGATCTGGGCGGCTGACCTGACGGCCGGCAGCATCGCTGTCCTGCGAAGGCCACAGCGAGCGATGGCCGTCAGAGTCATTAGGGGGTATCGCACGATCTCCTACGAGGCGGCTTGTGTACTGGCTGGATCCCCGCCCTGGGACCTCGAGGCGAAGGTACTCGCGTCACTGTATCGGTGGCGCGAGGACTCGAGGGCGCGGGGCGAATGGCTGACGCAGCGACATTTGGAGTTGCGTCGGTCACAGCTTCGCGCAGCCCTGGTGGCGGAATGGCGGGACAGGCTTTCACGCCCTACCGCCGGCTCCGCTACCATTGGGGCGGTCCGGCCAGTACTCGAGCGCTGGCTCGGGAGGAGGCACGGCTCCCTGTCGTTTCGGGTGACACAGGTGCTCTCGGGGCATGGTTGCTTCGGGAAGTACCTGTGTCGCATAAACAGGGAGCCGGACGCTCGGTGTCACCACTGCGTCGACTGTCGGGAGGACACGGCGTGGCACACGCTGGTAGAGTGTGCCGCTTGGGAGGAGCCGCGCCGTGCCCTCATCTCAGGAGTCGGCAGTGACCTGTCGCTGCCGGCCGTTGTCGACTCGATGGTCGGCAGCGAGGAGTCCTGGGACGCGGTGGTATCCTTCTGCGAAAGAGTCATGTCGCAGAAGGAGGCTGCGGAGAGGGAGCGGGAGATTGCTTCCGCTAACCCGATCCGCAGCAGACGCACCGGGCGTCGGCGGAGGGCGGACAACGCCCTCTTCCAGCCCCCCTAAATGGGTCCAGGGGCAACGGATCTGGGGAAATTCGTTGCCCCCTACTTCTTAGGACCCGAGATGGCGGCGCGTAGTGTTCCACGCGCGCCTCTCTATGACGTAAGGGGGGAGTTTAACACCTCACTCCCCCCCTATCGCGAGGTGGCCCGCAGAGGCGGGCCGGCACTAGCCGGGGATCGCGGAAGTCACATCAGTTCCCGTGATCCCGGGTGCAAGTGAGAGACGGAACACCGGGGTGGTTTTAGTCAGTAAGAGTCTGACAGACCCCTCCGCCCTCCCCGGGGCGGAGGACATCCATGAGGATTTCCCCCCGTGATCAAAAAAAAGGTTAGGTTAGGTTGCTGGCGACGGCTGCGGTGTCACAGGTCGTGACCCGCATACGGCGCCTAGGCCTGGAGGTGGCCCTCAACAAGTCGGAGGCCATGGTATTTCATGGCCCCCGGCGGGCGCCACCGCTGGGATCACACATCGTGGTCGGGGGGTCTCGAATCGCTGTCGAGTCCACCATGAAATATCTAGGATTGGTGCTCGACAGCCGGTGGGATTTTGGCCCCCACTTCCAGCGGCTGGCGCCCAAGTTGTTGGGCGCGGCTGGGGCGCTGTCAACGCTGCTTCCCAATCTGGGGGGCCCGAGCGCCGCCTGTAGGCGGCTCTACGTGGGGATCGTGCGATCGATGGCCCTGTATGGGGCCCCGATCTGGGCGGCTGACCTGACGGCCGGCAGCATCGCTGTCCTGCGAAGGCCACAGCGAGCGATGGCCGTCAGAGTCATTAGGGGGTATCGCACGATCTCCTACGAGGCGGCTTGTGTACTGGCCGGATCCCCGCCCTGGGACCTCGAGGCGAAGGTACTCGCGTCACTGTACCGGTGGCGTGAGGACTCGAGGGCGCGGGGCGAGTGGCTGACGCAGCGACATTTGGAGTTGCGTCGGTCACAGCTTCGCGCAGCCCTGGTGGCGGAATGGCGGGACAGGCTTTCACGCCCTACCGCCGGCCCCGCTACCATCGGGGCGGTCCGGCCGGTACTCGAGCGCTGGCTCGGGAGGAGGCACGGCTCCCTGTCGTTTCGGGTGACACAGGTGCTCTCGGGGCATGGTTGCTTCGGGAAGTACCTGTGTCGCATAAACAGGGAGCCGGACGCTCGGTGTCACCACTGCGTCGACTGTCGGGAGGACACGGCGTGGCACACGCTGGCAGAGTGTGCCGCTTGGGAGGAGCCGCGCCGTGCCCTCATCTCAGGAGTCGGCAGTGACCTGTCGCTGCCGGCCGTTGTTGACTCGATGGTCGGCAGCGAGGAGTCCTGGGACGCGGTGGTATCCTTCTGCGAAACAGTCATGTCGCAGAAGGAGGCTGCGGAGAGGGAGCGGGAGATTGCTTCCGCTAACCCGATCCGCAGCAGACGCACCGGGCGTCGGCGGAGGGCGGATAACGCCCTCTTCCAGCCCCCCTAAATGGGTCCAGGGGCGACAGATCCGGGGAAATCTGTCGCCCTCTACTTGTTTGGACCCGAGATGGCGGCGCGTAGTGTTCCACGCGCGCCTCTCTATGACGTAAGGGGGGAGTTTAACACCTCACTCCCACCCTATCGCGACGTGGCCCGCAGAGGCGGGCCGGCACTAGCCGGGGATCGCGGAAGTCACATCAGTTCCCGTGATCCCCGGTGCAAGTGAGAGACGGAACACCGGGGTGGTTTTAGTCAGTAAGAGTCTGACAGACCCCTCCGCCCTCCCCGGGGCGGAGGACATCCATGAGGATTTCCCCCCGTAATAAAAAAAAAAAAAAAAGGTTAGGTTAGGTTGGGGTGCGTGCAGAAAACCTCCTCGTGTGCCTGATTGCTGCTCGTTCCTTTCGAATACGTTCGGGGGAAAGGGCAGTCGTTGGGCCGGTGCATCCTGGGTACGGCCAATAGTCTCTCCATATCGGAGAGGGTATTGACTGTAGCGAATTTCTGCGTAGGGAGGGGAGCTTTATGCTCTTGGGTTGGTCTATGTAGACCACCCGACGGTCGTCCACTCACCCCTCTGCTTACAGAGGGTGGGTTGAGTGGGCGTAGGACGTTTCTCCACATGTCTGTCTGTACCAAACAGACAGACATGTGGAGAAACATGGGCGGCGCCCGTTGTGCACTCACCCTGCCAACGGGCTAGCAGCGGGGGATCCTATTCTCCCGACTGCAACCGTCGAAATCGTAATCCGTAACGAGATCATGGTCATGTTTTATGACTCGGAACGGGACGAGGATCTTGGCTTGACCGCCCGGATCGCGAGGAAGATAACCTCTATAAAAAATTCCTCCAATACCAAGTTTTGGTGTGCGGCGAGGGTATGAATGGCTGAGGAGTAGTGTCATCTGCAGCTTCTTAGTTGTAGGTGGCGCATCAGTCTCAAGCGCACCCCCAGCCAGGGATTAGTGGACCCCCTGGTTGGGATACAAATGTACACTTACCTAGGGACAGGGGGTTACCCTAGGTGGACTTTTTATATCCCCCACACTCGTGGGACTTATATGGACTCAAATAAATTAAAACAGCAGAAGGTTCCGATCGTTATGATCGAACGGATGGGTGTGGGTGCGGAGTCGGATTCCGACACCGCATCCGAAAAGATGAGCGTCGCAAGCGTTGCGAGCGTAGGCTCGGAGCGCTCGCGGGCTCCAGAAGGGATTCGTCCCTCTAAAGGAAGGAGGAAGCGGTCACCTCGCTCCCATAGCGAGGAAAACCTGCCGGCCGCTAAGGTGCCAACGGGCAGGAGCAGGCGAGGTCGCGCGGCGAATGGACATTCCACTCGTTTGCTGGAGCGGGATCGGTCCGTGCCGGTATCCCGGCCCGACTTGCCTGCTCCGGTTGAGCACGCGAAAAGCGTTGAGAGCGTGGGCAGCGACTCCGGTCCCACGTTCTCAGACGTCGGCGAGGGGCTAATGCTGCCTTCAAATAAGGCGGAGGCCAATGCTGCCAAAAGGGCGCAGCGCAAAGCCAGAGCGGCTGATGAGGTGGAAGAGTTGGCCCGTCAGTTGCGCGAGCGGCGCTCAGCCCGGATGGCTGCCGGAGGGAGCGTTTCGGCGGTGGCGCTCAGTCGCCAAGTTCTGGACGGCGTGGGCGTCGTAGGCCGACTTCACCCTCGCCCCGTGCTGTTACTAGGGGATCTCAACGCCAAGTCTTCGGCGTGGGGATCCCCGGTGACCGATGCTCGGGGTGAGGCGCTGGAGGAGTGGGCGGTCACGACTGGCCTGGTCGTCCTAAACCGGGGCTCGGTGCACACGTGCGTGCGGCAGCGGGGCGGTTCGATCGTAGACGTATCGTTCGCTAGCCCTGCTGTCGCGGGGCGTGTCCGTGACTGGCGTGTCGCCGTGGAGGTGGAGACGTTGTCGGATCACAGATACATCCGCTTCGACGTCTCCACCCAGACCACTGGCGGCCGCAGTCCATCGGCCCCGCGAACGGACGGCCCGCGCTGGGCGCGTAAGCGCGTTGACAGGGAGGTTCTCGAGGAGGCCGCTGTTGTCCAGGCCTGGACCCGGGAGTCGGCGACGATCGGACCCGTCGACGTCGAGGAGGAGGCGCTGTGGTTCCGCGGGGCGATGACGCAAATCAGCGACGCGTCCATGCCCCGCGTCCACACGCATTCAGGAAGGCGCCAGGTGTACTGGTGGTCTGCCGAGATCGCGCGACTACGTGTCGAGTGCGTGGCGGTCAGACGCCAGTACACCCGATACCGGAGGAGACGTCGTCGGGTCCCTGACGAAGAAGCCGCGCGGTATGAGGTGTACCGCGCGGCTAAGGAGGCTCTGTGGCTGGCCATCGGCGAAGCGAGGACGCGAGCCAGGGAGGAGATGTTGGAGACTCTCGACGGAGATCCGTGGGGGCGCCCGTATCGTGCGGTTCGAGGGAAACTTCGAGCCGCGGCGCCTCCACTCACGGAGAGTCTCCAACCTGAGCTGCTAGAGGAGGTCGTCGCAGCCCTCTTCCCGGCAAGAGCGGAGCACACTCCGCCGCCGATGGCATTGCCCACAGCCGCAGAGCCTGCCGAAGAG
This sequence comes from Polymixis lichenea, assembly GCA_949091785.1. Lineage (NCBI taxonomy): Eukaryota > Metazoa > Arthropoda > Insecta > Lepidoptera > Noctuidae > Polymixis > Polymixis lichenea. The sequence goes on from OX420935.1 coordinate 26,093,351, forward strand.
AGCGCCATCAGCGTCCCGGAGGTGACACAGGCAGAGATGAGGGCGGCCGTGATGCGGCTCCGGGCCAAGAACGTGGCTCCGGGGCCCGATGGTATTCACGGCATAGTGCTAGCCCTCGCTCTGAAGGAGCTAGAGCCCCAACTGAGAGGACGAGGTGGGCAAGATGTTTGAGCGGATAATCGCTGCCCGCCTCGTCGGCCACTTAAGCAGGGAGGGGCCTGACCTAGCCGAGAGCCAGTTCGGCTTTCGGCACGGACGCTCCACCATCCACGCGATATCGCGGGTGAGAGTCCTGGCGGAGGAAGCGGTGTCCTGGGGCGGGGTGATGTTGGCGGTGTCCTTGGACATCTCCAACGCCTTCAACACCCTGCCCTGGAGCTGCATTCGGGAGGCACTGCAGTATCATCGGGTGCCTTCCTACCTCCGCCGCATCGTTGGGGCTTATTTGGCGGAAAGGTGTGTCACCTACACGGGACGTGATGGCGGAAACCAGCGCCGCATGTCGTGCGGTGTTCCACAGGGTTCGGTCGTGGGACCGCTCCTGTGGAACATCGGGTACGACTGGGTGCTGAGGGGCGAGCTCCAGCCGGGCGTGGACTTGACGTGTTATGCGGATGACACGTTGGTCACGGCCCGGGGGAGCTCGTACAGGGAGGCAGCGTTGCTGGCGACGGCTGCGGTGTCACAGGTCGTGACCCGCATACGGCGCCTAGGCCTGGAGGTGGCCCTCAACAAGTCGGAGGCCATGGTCTTTCATGGCCCCCGGCAGGCGCCACCGCCGGGATCACACATCGTGGTCGGGGGGTCCCGAATTGCTGTCGAGTCAACCATGAAGTATCTTGGATTGGTGCTCGACAGCCGGTGGGATTTCTGCCCCCACTTCCAGCGGCTGGTGCCCAAATTGATGGGCGCGGCTGGGGCGCTGTCAACGCTGCTTCCCAATCTGGGGGGCCCGAGCGCCGCCTGTAGGCGGGTCTACGTGGGGATCGTGCGATCGATGGCCCTGTATGGGGCCCCGATCTGGGCGGCTGACCTGACGGCCGGCAGCATCGCTGTCCTGCGAAGGCCACAGCGAGCGATGGCCGTCAGAGTCATAAGGGGGTATCGCACGATCTCCTACGAGGCGGCTTGTGTACTGGCTGGATCCCCGCCCTGGGACCTCGAGGCGAAGGTACTCGCGTCACTGTATCGGTGGCGCGAGGACTCGAGGGCGCGGGGCGAGTGGCTGACGCAGCGACATTTGGAGTTGCGTCGGTCACAGCTTCGCGCAGCCCTGGTGGCGGAATGGCGGGACAGGCTTTCACGCCCTACCGCCGGCCCCGCTACCATCGGGGCGGTCCGGCCAGTACTCGAGCGCTGGCTCGGGAGGAGGCACGGCTCCCTGTCGTCGTCGTCGTACCTGTGTCGCATAAACAGGGAGCCGGACGCTCGGTGTCACCACTGCGTCGACTGTCGGGAGGACACGGCGTGGCACACGCTGGCAGAGTGTGCCGCTTGGGAGGAGCCGCGCCGTGCCCTCATCTCAGGAGTAGGCAGTGACCTGTCGCTGCCGGCCGTTGTCGACTCGATGGTCGGCAGCGAGGAGTCCTGGGACGCGGTGGTATCCTTCTGCGAAACAGTCATGTCGCAGAAGGAGGCTGCGGAGAGGGAGCGGGAGATTGCTTCCGCTAACCCGATCCGCAGCAGACGCACCGGGCGTCGGCGGAGGGCGGATAACGCCCTCTTCCAGCCCCCCTAAATGGGTCCAGGGGCGACAGATCCGGGGAAATCTGTCGCCCTCTACTTGTTTGGACCCGAGATGGCGGCGCGTAGTGTTCCACGCGCGCCTCTCTATGACGTAAGGGGGGAGTTTAACACCTCACTCCCACCCTATCGCGACGTGGCCCGCAGAGGCGGGCCGGCACTAGCCGGGGATCGCGGAAGTCACATCAGTTCCCGTGATCCCCGGTGCAAGTGAGAGACGGAACACCGGGGTGGTTTTAGTCAGTAAGAGTCTGACAGACCCCTCCGCCCTCCCCGGGGCGGAGGACATCCATGAGGATTTCCCCCCGTAATCAAAAAAAAAAAAAAAAAGGTTAGGTTAGGTTGGGGTGCGTGCAGAAAACCTTCTCGTGTGCCTGATTGCTGCTCGTTCCTTTCGAATACGTTCGGGGGAAAGGGCAGTCGTTGGGCCGGTGCATCCTGGGTACGGCCAATAGTCTCTCCATATCGGAGAGGGTATTGACTGTAGCGAATTTCTGCGTAGGGAGGGGAGCTTTATGCTCTTGGGTTGGTCTATGTAGACCACCCGACGGTCGTCCACTCACCCCTCTGCTTACAGAGGGTGGGTTGAGTGGGCGTAGGACGTTTCTCCACATGTCTGTCTGTACCAAACAGACAGACATGTGGAGAAACATGGGCGGCGCCCGTTGTGCACTCACCCTGCCAACGGGCTAGCAGCGGGGGATCCTATTCTCCCGACTGCAACCGTCGAAATCGTAATCGCTGCGGAGATCGAGAAGATCGCGCGCATCTGCATGATGCAGTGCGGGCAGATGGTGGGGGCTCGGATGGAGGCCATAGAGGGGAGGCTTCTTCCTGCCGAAACCGTCCGCCCACCGCTCGCTGCGGACAAGCGGAGGCTGGCTGGCACCACCAAACCGGGCTCAACAGTCGTGGCGGCAGAGCCGAGTGGGTCCGGGAAAGTGGCCAACCAGCCTGCGAAGACAAAGTCTGCGCCCACTTCCCGGAAGGCTGCTCCCCCGGCGTCCACGCCTGGGCCAGCTTCCCTGACGGCCGGTCCCCCTGCAACCGCTCCCGGGCCCTCCACGGAGGCCTGGACAACGGTTGTCAAGAGGGGCCGCAAGAAGAAGGCTGCGCCGCCAGCACCCGCTAAGGCACCTGCACCGGCCTCAAAGAAGACCCAGAAGCCACCGAGGCCAAGAGCCCCACGCTCCGCGGCTGTGGTAATTACGCTGCAGCCCGGAGCCGTCGAGAGGGGCGTCTCTTATAAGGCGGTTCTTTTGGAGGCCAAAGCCAAAGTCGCGTTCCCCGACCTTGGCATACCGACCGGCCTAGGATTTAGGCCGGCGATTACGGGGGCGCGGCTGCTTGAGGTGCCGGGTGCCTCTAGCAACGAGAAGGCGGACATCCTGGCCGCCAAGCTGAGGGAGGTCCTCAACCCTGAGGACGTTCGAGTTTCCAGGCCCATGAAGACCGCTGACCTACGCGTCGCCGGCCTGGACGACTCGACAACCCCAGCGGAGGTTTTGGCGGCCATCGCGAAAGCCGGAGGATGTCCGCCTGATGATGTGCGGGTGGGCGAGATCCGCACCGAGGCTTCCGGGCTCGGAGTCGCTTGGGTGCGGTGCCCAGTGTCGGCGGCGAACAAGGTCGCCGACGGTGGGCGCCTGTTGGTGGGCTGGGTTGCAACGAGAGTCAAGCTGCTGCAACCCAGGGCGTTACGGTGCTACCGCTGCCTGATCATTGGGCATGTCCGGGCGAGGTGCACCGCCGAAATAGACCGCAGCGAGCAATGTTTTCGCTGCGGTCAGCCCGGCCACAAGTCCGCCCAGTGCTCCGCAGCGCCTAACTGCAGCCTCTGTACAGCTGCAGGGAGGCCCGCGGGGCACAGGGCAGGTGGACGAGCCTGTGGCGCACCCGCCCAAAAGAAGAGAAGGGGTGCCAAAGCTGCCGGGGGCTCTTTACCCCCCCCCGCAGCCTAGGTGCTCTACGGCCGACTCCCGGCCTACGGATGGTGTGACGGGGGGAATGGATTGCGCATAATGGCGCCTTACCATTTCCTCCAGGGCAACATCAACCACGCTGCCAGGGCTCAGGATCTATTGATCCAGAGCATGGCAGAGTGGTCGATTGACGTGGCTGTGGTCGCCGAGCCGTACTTTGTTCCCCCCAGGGATAACTGGGTAGGTGACCTAGACGGCTTGGTGGCCATTATTGGCGGGGCTCTCGTCAACCCGTCCCGAGGTCACGGCTGGGTGGCCGCCCTCGCGGACGGAATTGGCACTGTTGGGGCGTATTTCTCGCCCAACAAGAGCCTCGCCGACTTCGAGAACTTCCTTGTCGAGTTGGGGGCCGTCGTAGGCCGACTTCACCCTCGCCCCGTGCTGTTACTAGGGGATCTCAACGCCAAGTCTTCGGCGTGGGGATCCCCGGTGACCGATGCTCGGGGTGAGGCGCTGGAGGAGTGGGCGGTCACGACTGGCCTGGTCGTCCTAAACCGGGGCTCGGTGCACACGTGCGTGCGGCAGCGGGGCGGTTCGATCGTAGACGTATCGTTCGCTAGCCCTGCTGTCGCGGGGCGTGTCCGTGACTGGCGTGTCGCCGTGGAGGTGGAGACGTTGTCGGATCACAGATACATCCGCTTCGACGTCTCCACCCAGACCACTGGCGGCCGCAGTCCATCGGCCCCGCGAACGGACGGCCCGCGCTGGGCGCGTAAGCGCGTTGACAGGGAGGTTCTCGAGGAGGCCGCTGTTGTCCAGGCCTGGACCCGGGAGTCGGTGACGATCGGACCCGTCGACGTCGAAGAGGAGGCGCTGTGGTTCCGCGGGGCGATGACGCAAATCAGCGACGCGTCCATGCCCCGCGTCCACACGCATTCAGGAAGGCGCCAGGTGTACTGGTGGTCTGCCGAGATCGCGCGACTACGCGTCGAGTGCGTGGCGGTCAGACGCCAGTACACCCGATACCGGAGGAGACGTCGTCGGGTCCCTGACGAAGAAGCCGCGCGGTATGAGGTGTACCGCGCGGCTAAGGAGGCTCTGTGGCTGGCCATCGGCGAAGCGAGGACGCGAGCCAGGGAGGAGATGTTGGAGACTCTCGACGGAGATCCGTGGGGGCGCCCGTATCGTGCGGTTCGAGGGAAACTTCGAGCCGCGGCGCCTCCACTCACGGAGAGTCTCCAACCTGAGCTGCTGGAGGAGGTCGTCGCAGCCCTCTTCCCGGCAAGAGCGGAGCACATTCCGCCGCCGATGGCATTGCCCGCAGCCGCAGAGCCTACCGAAGAGAGCGCCATCAGCGTTCCGGAGGTGACACAGCCAGAGATGAGGGCGGCCGTGATGCGGCTCCGGGCCAAGAACGTGGCTCCGGGGCCCGATGGTATACACGGCATAGTGCTAGCCCTCGCTCTGAAGGAGCTAGAGCCCCAACTGAGAGGACTCTACACCGCGTGCCTTGAGCGGGGCCAGTTTCCCACTTTGTGGAAATCTGGTCGTCTGGTCCTGCTCAAGAAGGTGGGGCGCCCGGCGGACTCGCCGTCCGCATACAGGCCCATAGTGCTGCTCGACGAGGTGGGCAAGATGTTTGAGCGGATAATCGCTGCCCGCCTCGTCGGCCACTTAAGCAGGGAGGGGCCTGACCTAGCCGAGAGCCAGTTTGGCTTTCGGCACGGGCGCTCCACCATCCACGCGATATCGCGGGTGAGAGTCCTGGCGGAGGAAGCAGTGTCCCGGGGCGGGGTGATGTTGGCGGTGTCCTTGGACATCTCCAACGCCTTCAACACCCTGCCCTGGAGCTGCATTCGGGAGGCACTGCAGTATCATCGGGTGCCTTCCTACCTCCGCCGCATCGTTGGGGCTTATTTGGCGGAAAGGTGTGTCACTTACACGGGACGTGATGGCGGAAACCAGCGCCGCATGTCGTGCGGTGTTCCACAGGGTTCGGTCGTGGGACCGCTCCTGTGGAACATCGGGTACGACTGGGTGCTGAGGGGCGAGCTCCAGCCGGGCGTGGACTTGACGTGTTATGCGGATGACACGCTGGTCACGGCCCGGGGGAGCTCGTACAGGGAGGCAGCGTTGCTGGCGACGGCTGCGGTGTCACAGGTCGTGACCCGCATACGGCGCCTAGGCCTGGAGGTGGCCCTCAACAAGTCGGAGGCCATGGTCTTTCATGGCCCCCGGCGGGCGCCGCCGCTGGGATCACACATCGTGGTCGGGGGGTCCCGAATTGCTGTCGAGTCAACCATGAAGTATCTTGGATTGGTGCTCGACAGCCGGTGGGATTTCGGCCCCCACTTCCAGCGGCTGGTGCCCAAGTTGATGGGCGCGGCTGGGGCGCTATCAACGCTGCTTCCCAATCTGGGGGGCCCGAGTGCCGCCTGTAGGCGGCTCTACGTGGGGATCGTGCGATCGATGGCCCTGTATGGGGCCCCGATCTGGGCGGCTGACCTGACGGCCGGCAGCATCGCTGTCCTGCGAAAGCCACAGCGAGCGATGGCCGTCAGAGTCATAAGGGGGTATCGCACGATCTCCTACGAGGCGGCTTGTGTACTGGCCGGATCCCCGCCCTGGGACCTCGAGGCGAAGGTACTCGCGTCACTGTACCGGTGGCGCGAGGACTCGAGGGCGCGGGGCGAATGGCTGACGCAGCGACATTTGGAGTTGCGTCGGTCACAGCTTCGCGCTGCCCTGGTGGCGGAATGGCGGGACAGGCTTTCACGCCCTACCGCCGGCCCCGCTACCATCGGGGCGGTCCGGCCAGTACTCGAGCGCTGGCTCGGGAGGAGGCACGGCTCCCTGTCGTCGTCGTTGTACCTGTGTCGCATAAACAGGGAGCCGGACGCTCGGTGTCACCACTGCGTCGACTGTCGGGAGGACACGGCGTGGCACACGCTGGCAGAGTGTGCCGCTTGGGAGGAGCCGCGCCGTGCCCTCATCTCAGGAGTAGGCAGTGACCTGTCGCTGCCGGCCGTTGTCGACTCGATGGTCGGCAGCGAGGAGTCCTGGGACGCGGTGGTATCCTTCTGCGAAACAGTCATGTCGCAGAAGGAGGCTGCGGAGAGGGAGCGGGAGATTGCTTCCGCTAACCCGATCCGCAGCAGACGCACCGGGCGTCGGCGGAGGGCGGACAACGCCCTCTTCCAGCCCCCCTAATTGGGTCCAGGGGCAACAGATCCGGGGAAATCTGTCGCCCTCTACTTCTAAGGACCCGAGATGGCGGCGCGTAGTGTTCCACGCGCGCCTCTCTATGACGTAAGGGGGGAGTTTTACACCTCACTCCCCCCCTATCGCGAGGTGGCCCGCAGAGGCGGGTCGGCACTAGCCGGGGATCGCGGAAGTCACACTAGTTCCCGTGATCCCCGGTGCAAGTGAGAGACGGAACACCGGGGTGGTTTTAGTCAGTAAGAGTCTGACAGACCCCTCCGCCCTCCCCAGGGTGGAGGACATCCATGAGGATTACCCCCCGTCATCAAAAAAAAAAAAAAAAGGTTAGGTTAGTCCCACATACCCCGTCTCGTCCCCCGCGAGCGGGCATTTTAAAAAAGGTTAGGTTAGGTTAGGTTAGGTTGGGGTGCGTGCAGAAAACCTCCTCGTGTGCCTGATTGCTGCTCGTTCCTTTCGAATACGTTTGGGGGAAAGGGCAGTCGTTGGGCCGGTGCATCCTGGGTACGGCCAATATTCTCTCCATGTAGGAGAGGGTATTGACTGTGGCGAATTTCTGCGTAGGGAGGGGAGCGTTATGCTCCTGGGTCGGTCCTTTTAGACTACCCGACGGTCGCTCACTCACCCCTCTGCTTACAGAGGGTGGGTTGAGTGGGCGTAGGACGTTTCTCCACATTTCTGTCTGTTTCAAACAGACAGACATGTGGAGAAACATGGGCGGCGCTCGTTGTGCACTCACCCTGCCAACGGGCTAGCAGCGGGGGATCTGATTCTCCCGACTGCAATCGTCGAAATCGTAATCCGTAACGAGATCATGGGCATGTTTTATGACTCGGAACGGGACGAGGATCTTGGCTTGACCGCCCGGATCGCGAGGAAGATAACCTCTATAAAAAATTCCTCTAATACCAAGTTTTGGTGTGCGGCGAGGGTATGAATGGCTGAGGAGTAGTGTCATCTGCAGCTTCTTAGTTGTAGGTGGCGCATCAGTCCCAAGCGCACCCCCAGCCAGGGATTAGTGGACCCCCTGGTTGGGTTACAAATGTACACTTACCTAGGGACAGGGGGTTACCCTAGGTGGACTTTTTATATCCCCCATACTCGTGGGAATCATATGGATACCAAATTTAAAAAAAATGTGGAAAGTTTGCCGATCGTGTTGGTCGAGCGGATGAGTGTAGGTGCAATGTCGGATTCTGACATTGCATCGGAGAAGATGGCGAGCGTGGCGAGCGTGAGCTCGGAGCGCCCGCGAGCTGAAGGGAGGATTGCTGGGCGTTCTTCCAAAGAGAGGAGGAAGCGCTCGCCACGCTCCCATAGTGAAGAGAACCTGCCGGCTGCAAAAGTGCCAACGGGCAGGAGCCGGCGAGGTCGCGTGGTGGCGAGTGCTCGTTTGCCGGAGCGGGATCGTTCCGTGCCGGTATCCCGGCCCGACACGCCTGCTCCGGTGGAGCACGCGGAGAGCGTGGAGAGTGTGGACTCCAGGGCTACAATGTCGGACCTCAGCGAGGGTTTATTGCTGGGGTCCAACAAGGCGGAGGCTAATGCTGCAAAGCGGGCGCAGCGGAAGGCTATAGCGGCTGACAAGGTCAGCGAGCTGGCACGCCAAGCGCGGGAGCGGCGCTCAACCAGGATGGCTGCTGGGGGGAGCGTTTCGGCGGTGGCACTCAGTCGCCAAGCTTTGGACGGCGTAGATGTCGTCCTGAAGGTTGCCACCGAATCGGGCAACCTGAATGGCACCTTTACGCGCGCTCTTAAGGAGGCGGCTGACGGCATCAAGGAGGCTGTCGAGGTCCTCCTCAGCCGTTCGAGTACGGAGGAGACGGCGAAGTTATGGGAGGAGAACCGCCGTCTCCACTCCGAATTGGAGGACCTCAAGCGGCAGTTTGCCGCCCAGAGGGCAGTTCCAGCGGTCACCGGATCGCCGGTCCCACCTTCGCCTCCATCTTCTACCCTGTCATCAGCCCCTGCACTTGCGGATGCGGAGGTTGAGAAGATCGCTCGCATCTGCATGATGCAGTGCGGGCAAATGGTAGGGGCTCGGCTGGAGGCTATCGAGCCGAGGCTGCTCCCGGCCGAAACCTTACGCCCACCACTCGCTGCTGACAAGCGGAGTTTGAGTGGCTCCACCAAAGCAGGGTCATTGGTGACGGAAGCTGTGCCGAGCGGGTCTGGGAAGAGGGCCAGTAAGTCGGCAAAGGCGAAGTCTGCGCCCACTTCCGGGTCGGCCACTCTCCCGGCGACGGAGTCCGTTTCCACTTTCCGGACGGCCGGTCCCCCGGCGACCGCTCCCGGGCCCTCCACGGAGGCCTGGACAACGGTCGTCAAGAAGGGCCGCAAGAAGAAGGCAGCGACACCTGCACCCGCTAAGGCACCTGCACCGGCCAAGCAAAAGAACAAGAGGCCGCCTAGGGTGAGGGCCCCACGCTCCGCGGCTGTGGTTATTACACTGCAGCCCGGAGCCGTCGAGAGGGGCGTCTCCTACAAGACGGTCCTGACGGAGGCGAAAGCAAAGGTCGCGTTCCCCGACCTCGGCATACCATCCGGCTTAGGCTTTAGGTCGGCGATTACGGGGGCGCGGCTGCTGGAGGTGCCGGGTGCCTCTAGCGGCGAGAAGGCGGATATCCTGGCCGCCAAGCTAAGGGAGGTCCTTAACCCGGAGGACGTTCGAGTGTCCAGGCCGATAAAGACCGCTGAGCTGCGAGTCGACGGCCTGGACGACTCGATCACCCCGGCCGAGGTTATGGCGGCCATCGCCCGAGTCGGTGGATGTCCGCCCGATGACATACGGGTGGGCGAAATCCGCACTGGCGCATCCGGGCTCGGTGTGGTATGGTTGCGTTGCCCGGTGGCGGCGGCCAATAAGGTCGCCGACGCTGGGCGGCTATTGGTGGGCTGGGTTGCAGCAAGAGTTAAGTTGCTGCAACCCAGGGCTTTGAGGTGCTACCGTTGCCTGGACATTGGGCATGTCCGGGCGGGTTGCACCGCCGCAATAGACCGCAGCGAGCAATGCTTTCGCTGCGGTCAGCCCGGCCATAAGTCCTCCCAGTGCTCAGCGGCGCCAAACTGCAGCCTCTGTACAGCTGCAGGGAGGCCCGCCGGGCACAGGGCGGGTGGAAGAGCCTGTGGCGCGCCCACCCAGAAAAAGAAGAAGAGGGGCACCAAGGCTGTAAGGGGCTCGTTACCCCCCCTCAGCCTAAGTGCCCTACGGCCAACTCCCGGCCTACGGATGGTGTGACGGAGGGAATGGACTGCGTTTAATGGCGCCTTACCATTTCCTCCAGGGCAACATCAACCACGCTGCCAGAGCTCAGGATTTATTGATCCAGAGCATGGCAGAGTGGTCGATTGACGTGGCTGTGGTCGCCGAGCCGTATTTTGTCCCCCCCAGGGGTAACTGGGAGGGAGATTTGGACGGCTCGGTGGCCATCATTGGCGGGGCTCTCGTCAACCCGTCGCGAGGTCACGGCTGGGTGGCCGCCCTCGCGAACGGCTTTGGCACTGTTGGGGCGTACTTCTCGCCTAACAAGAGTCTCGCCGACTTCGAGAACTTCCTTGTCGAGTTGGGGGCCGTTGTAGGCCAACTCCACCCTCACCCCGTGCTGTTACTAGGGGATCTCAACGCCAAGTCTTCGGCGTGGGGATCCCCGGTGACCGATGCTCGGGGTGAGGCGTTGGAGGAGTGGGCGGTCGCGACTGGCCTGGTCGTCCTGAATCGGGGCTCGGTACACACGTGCGTGCGGCAGCGGGGCGGTTCGATCGTAGACGTATCGTTCGCTAGCCCCGCTGTCGCGAGCCGTGTCCGCGACTGGCGTGTCGCCGTGGAGGTGGAGACGTTGTCGGATCACAGATATATCCGCTTCAGCGTCTCCACCCAGACCACCGGCGACCGCAGTCCATCGGCCCCGCGAACGGACGGCCCGCGCTGGGCGCGTAAGCGCATTGACAGGGAGGTTCTCGAGGAGGCCGCTGTTGTCCAGGCCTGGACCCGGGAGTCGGCGACGATCGGACCCGTCGACGTCGAAGAGGAGGCGCTGTGGTTCCGCGGGGCGATGACGCAAATCAGCGACGCGTCCATGCCCCGCGTCCACACGCATTCAGGAAGGCGCCAGGTGTACTGGTGGTCTGCCGAGATCGCGCGACTACGTGTCGAGTGCGTGGCGGTCAGACGCCAGTACACCCGATACCGGAGGAGACGTCGTCAGGTCCCTGACGAAGAAGCCGCGCGGTATGAGGTGTACCGCGCGGCTAAGGAGGCTCTGTGGCTGGCCATCGGCGAAGCGAGAACGCGAGCCAGGGAGGAGATGTTGGAGACTCTCGACGGAGATCCGTGGGGGCGCCCGTATCGTGCGGTTCGAGGGAAACTTCGAGCCGCGGCGCCTCCACTCACGGAGAGTCTCCAACCTGAGCTGCTGGAGGAGGTCGTCGCAGCCCTCTTCCCGGCAAGAGCGGAGCACACTCCGCCGCCGATGGCATTGCCCACAGCCGCAGAGCCTGCCGAAGAGAGCGCCATCAGCGTCCCGGAGGTGACACAGGCAGAGATGAGGGCGGCCGTGATGCGGCTCCGGGCCAAGAACGTGGCTCCGGGGCCCGATGGTATTCACGGCATAGTGCTAGCCCTCGCTCTGAAGGAGCTAGAGCCCCAACTGAGAGGACTCTACACCGCGTGCCTTGAGCAGGGCCAGTTTCCCACTTTGTGGAAATCTGGTCGTCTGGTCCTGCTCAAGAAGGTGGGGCGCCCGGCGGACTCGCCGTCCGCATACAGGCCCATAGTGCTGCTCGACGAGGTGGGCAAGATGTTTGAGCGGATAATCGCTGCCCGCCTCGTCGGCCACTTAAGCAGGGAGGGGCCTGACCTAGCCGAGAGCCAGTTCGGCTTTCGGCACGGACGCTCCACCATCCACGCGATATCGCGGGTGAGAGTCCTGGCGGAGGAAGCGGTGTCCTGGGGCGGGGTGATGTTGGCGGTGTCCTTGGACATCTCCAACGCCTTCAACACCCTGCCCTGGAGCTGCATTCGGGAGGCACTGCAGTATCATCGGGTGCCTTCCTACCTCCGCCGCATCGTTGGGGCTTATTTGGCGGAAAGGTGTGTCACCTACACGGGACGTGATGGCGGAAACCAGCGCCGCATGTCGTGCGGTGTTCCACAGGGTTCGGTTGTGGGACCGCTCCTGTGGAACATCGGGTACGACTGGGTGCTGAGGGGCGAGCTCCAGCCGGGCGTGGACTTGACGTGTTATGCGGATGACACGCTGGTCACGGCCCGGGGGAGCTCGTACAGGGAGGCAGCGTTGCTGGCGACGGCTGCGGTGTCACAGGTCGTGACCCGCATACGGCGCCTAGGCCTGGAGGTGGCCCTCAACAAGTCGGAGGCCATGGTCTTTCATGGCCCCCGACGGGCGCCACCGCTGGGATCACACATCGTGGTCGGGGGGTCCCGAATTGCTGTCGAGTCAACCATGAAGTATCTTGGATTGGTGCTCGACAGCCGGTGGGATTTCGGCCCCCACTTCCAGCGGCTGGTGCCCAAGTTGATGGGCGCGGCTGGGGCGCTGTCAACGCTGCTTCCCAATCTGGGGGGCCCGAGCGCCGCCTGTAGGCGGCTCTACGTGGGGATCGTGCGATCGATGGCCCTGTATGGGGCCCCGATCTGGGCGGCTGACCTGACGGCCGGCAGCATCGCTGTCCTGCGAAGGCCACAGCGAACGATGGCCGTCAGAGTCATTAGGGGGTATCGCACGATCTCCTACGAGGCGGCTTGTGTACTGGCTGGATCCCCGCCCTGGGACCTCAAGGCGAAGGTACTCGCGTCACTGTATCGGTGGCGCGAGGACTCGAGGGCGCGGGACGAGTGGCTGACGCAGCGACATTTGGAGTTGCGTCGGTCACAGCTTCGCGCAGCCCTGGTGGCGGAATGGCGGGACAGGCTTTCACGCCCTACCGCCGGCCCCGCTACCATCGGGGCGGTCCGGCCAGTACTCGAGCGCTGGCTCGGGAGGAGGCACGGCTCCCTGTCGTTTCGGGTGACACAGGTGCTCTCGGGGCATGGTTGCTTCGGGAAGTACCTGTGTCGCATAAACAGGGAGCCGGACGCTCGGTGTCACCACTGCGTCGACTGTCGGGAGGACACGGCGTGGCACACGCTGGCAGAGTGTGCCGCTTGGGAGGAGCCGCGCCGTGCCCTCATCTCAGGAGTCGGCAGTGACCTGTCGCTGCCGGCCGTTGTCGACTCGATGGTCGGCAGCGAGGAGTCCTGGGACGCGGTGGTATCCTTCTGCGAAACAGTCATGTCGCAGAAGGAGGCTGCGGAGAGGGAGCGGGAGATTGCTTCCGCTAACCCGATCCGCAGCAGACGCACCGGGCGTCGGCGGAGGGCGGATAACGCCCTCTTCCAGCCCCCCTAAATGGGTCCAGGGGCAACGGATCTGGGGAAATTCGTTGCCCCCTACTTGTTAGGACCCGAGATGGCGGCGCGTAGTGTTCCACGCGCGCCTCTCTATGACGTAAGGGGGGAGTTTAACACCTCACTCCCCCCCTATCGCGAGGTGGCCCGCAGAGGCGGGCCGGCACTAGCCGGGGATCGCGGAAGTCACACTAGTTCCCGTGATCCCCGGTGCAAGTGAGAGACGGAACACCGGGGTGGTTTTAGTCAGTAAGAGTCTGACAGACCCCTCCGCCCTCCCCAGGGCGGAGGACATCCATGAGGATTTCCCCCCGTGATCAAAAAAAAAAAAAAAAAAAAAAGGTTAGGTTAGGTTAGGTTGTTCGGTCGTGGGACCGCTCCTGTGGAACATCGGGTACGACTGGGTGCTGAGGGGCGAGCTCCAGCCGGGCGTGGACTTGACGTGTTATGCGGATGACACGTTGGTCACGGCCCGGGGGAGCTCGTACAGGGAGGCAGCGTTGCTGGCGACGGCTGCGGTGTCACAGGTCGTGTCCCGCATACGGCGCCTAGGCCTGGAGGTGGCCCTCAACAAGTCGGAGGCCATGGTCTTTCATGGCCCCCGGCGGGTGCCACCGCTGGGATCACACATCGTGGTCGGGGGGTCCCGAATTGCTGTCGAGTCAACCATGAAGTATCTTGGATTGGTGCTCGACAGCCGGTGGGATTTCGGCCCCCACTTCCAGCGGCTGGTGCCCAAGTTGATGGGCGCGGCTGGGGCGCTGTCAACGCTGCTTCCCAATCTGGGGGGCCCGAGCGCCGCCTGTAGGCGGCTCTACGTGGGGATCGTGCGATCGATGGCCCTGTATGGGGCCCCGATCTGGGCGGCTGACCTGACGGCCGGCAGCATCGCTGTCCTGCGAAGGCCACAGCGAGCGATGGCCGTCAGAGTCATAAGGGGGTATCGCACGATCTCCTACGAGGCGGCTTGTGTACTGGCTGGATCCCCGCCCTGGGACCTCGAGGCGAAGGTACTCGCGTCACTGTATCGGTGGCGCGAGGACTCGAGGGCGCGGGGCGAGTGGCTGACGCAGCGACATTTGGAGTTGCGTCGGTCACAGCTTCGCGCAGCCCTGGTGGCGGAATGGCGGGACAGGCTTTCACGCCCTACCGCCGGCCCCGCTACCATCGGGGCGGTCCGGCCGGTACTCGAGCGCTGGCTCGGGAGGAGGCACGGCTCCCTGTCGTTTCGGGTGACACAGGTGCTCTCGGGGCATGGTTGCTTCGGGAAGTACCTGTGTCGCATAAACAGGGAGCCGGACGCTCGGTGTCACCACTGCGTCGACTGTCGGGAGGACACGGCGTGGCACACGCTGGCAGAGTGTGCCGCTTGGGAGGAGCCGCGCCGTGCCCTCATCTCAGGAGTCGGCAGTGACCTGTCGCTGCCGGCCGTTGTCGACTCGATGGTCGGCAGCGAGGAGTCCTGGGACGCGGTGGTATCCTTCTGCGAAACAGTCATGTCGCAGAAGGAGGCTGCGGAGAGGGAGCGGGAGATTGCTTCCGCTAACCCGATCCGCAGCAGACGCACCGGGCGTCGGCGGAGGGCAGATAACGCCCTCTTCCAGCCCCCCTAAATGGGTCCAGGGGCAACGGATCTGGGGAAATTCGTTGCCCCCTACTTGTTAGGACCCGAGATGGCGGCGCGTAGTGTTCCACGCGCGCCTCTCTATGACGTAAGGGGGGAGTTTAACACCTCACTCCCCCCCTATCGCGAGGTGGCCCGCAGAGGCGGGCCGGCACTAGCCGGGGATCGCGGAAGTCACACTAGTTCCCGTGATCCCCGGTGCAAGTGAGAGATGGAACACCGGGGTGGTTTTAGTCAGTAAGAGTCTGACAGACCCCTCCGCCCACCCCGGGGCGGAGGACATCCATGAGGATTTCCCCCCGTGATCAAAAAAAAAAAAAAAAAGGTTAGGTTAGGTTAGGTTGGGGTGCTTGGACAGGAAACCTCCTCGTGTGCCCGTGGGCTGGAGTTTCCCTTGGATGCGTCCGGGGGAAAGGCCAGTCTGCGGGACGGTGCGCCCTGGGGTGCGGGCAATTTCCCCCCATTAGGTACGTGTACCTAAGGGGTGTCGTTGTCCGTATGCCAATATCCTGTCGGAGATGCGCTCCGGCGCGTGGGCGGGGGAGCCTTGTGCTTCTGGGTCGGTCGACCTGACCCGCCCGGCGGTCGCCTACTCACCCCTCTGCTTACAGAGGGTGAGCTGAGTGGGCGTGGGACGTGTCTCCACTTCTGACAGGTGGAGGCTAGCAGGCAAAGGTTGCGGGGGCACCCTAGCCTGCATTGCACAGGCCTCCACCAGTGTCGGACGGGAATGGTCATGTGTTCTGGCCATTCCCGGACCCCCGTCTGGGGGCATGCGGGGCCTGCCATTTAGGCGGGCATGCGCCGGGAGGGTTGTGGAAGTAAAGGCTGAGCCGGTTTCCCATGGCCCTCCCATCACGGCGATGCGGGAACACCGCTGAGTTTTTAGTGGGTAGACTGTCATTCTGACAGGAGTCCCACATACCCCGTCTCGTCCCCCGCGAGCGGGTATGCGTAAAGCATTTTCTCAGCCTAATAAAAAAAAAAAAAAAAAAAGGTTAGGTTAGGTTAGGTTAGGTTGGAGACTCTCGACGGAGATCCGTGGGGGCGCCCGTATCGTGCGGTTCGAGGGAAACTTCGAGCCGCGGCGCCTCCACTCACGGAGAGTCTCCAACCTGAGCTGCTAGAGGAGGTCGTCGCAGCCCTCTTCCCGGCAAGAGCGGAGCACACTCCGCCGCCGATGGTATTGCCCACAGCCGCAGAGCCTGCCGAAGAGAGCGCCATCAGCGTCCCGGAGGTGACACAGGCAGAGATGAGGGCGGCCGTGATGCGGCTCCGGGCCAAGAACGTGGCTCCGGGGCCCGATGGTATTCACGGCATAGTGCTAGCCCTCGCTCTGAAGGAGCTAGAGCCCCAACTGAGAGGACTCTACACCGCGTGCCTTGAGCAGGGCCAGTTTCCCACTTTGTGGAAATCTGGTCGTCTGGTCCTGCTCAAGAAGGTGGGGCGCCCGGCGGACTCGCCGTCCGCATACAGGCCCATAGTGCTGCTCGACGAGGTGGGCAAGATGTTTGAGCGGATAATCGCTGCCCGCCTCGTCGGCCACTTAAGCAGGGAGGGGCCTGACCTAGCCGAGAGCCAGTTCGGCTTTCGGCACGGGCGCTCCACCATCCACGCGATATCGCGGGTGAGAGTCCTGGCGGAGGAAGCGGTGTCTCGGGGCGGGGTGATGTTGGCAGTGTCCTTGGACATCTCCAACGCCTTCAACACCCTGCCCTGGAGCTGCATTCGGGAGGCACTGCAGTATCATCGGGTGCCTTCCTACCTCCGCCGCATCGTTGGGGCTTATTTGGCGGAAAGGTGTGTCACTTACACGGGACGTGATGGCGGAAACCAGCGCCGCATGTCGTGCGGTGTTCCACAGGGTTCGGTCGTGGGACCGCTCCTGTGGAACATCGGGTACGACTGGGTGCTGAGGGGCGAGCTCCAGCCGGGCGTGGACTTGACGTGTTATGCGGATGACACGCTGGTCACGGCCCGGGGGAGCTCGTACAGGGAGGCAGCGTTGCTGGCGACGGCTGCGGTGTCACAGGTGGTGACCCGCATACGGCGCCTAGGCCTGGAGGTGGCCCTCAACAAGTCGGAGGCCATGGTCTTTCATGGTCCCCGGCGGGCGCCACCGCTGGGATCACACATCGTGGTCGGGGGGTCCCGAATTGCTGTCGAGTCAACCATGAAGTATCTTGGATTGGTGCTCGACAGCCGGTGGGATTTCGGCCCCCACTTCCAGCGGCTGGTGCCCAAGTTGATGGGCGCGGCTGGGGCGCTGTCAACGCTGCTTCCCAATCTGGGGGGCCCGAGCGCCGCCTGTAGGCGGCTCTACGTGGGGATCGTGCGATCGATGGCCCTGTATGGGGCCCCGATCTGGGCGGCTGACCTGACGGCCGGCAGCATCGCTGTCCTGCGAAGGCCACAGCGAGCGATGGCCGTCAGAGTCATTAGGGGGTATCGCACGATCTCCTACGAGGCGGCTTGTGTACTGGCTGGATCCCCGCCCTGGGACCTCGAGGCGAAGGTACTCGCGTCACTGTATCGGTGGCGCGAGGACTCGAGGGCGCGGGGCGAGTGGCTGACGCAGCGACATTTGGAGTTGCGTCGGTCACAGCTTCGCGCAGCCCTGGTGGCGGAATGGCGGGACAGGCTTTCACGCCCTACCGCCGGCCCCGCTACCATCGGGGCGGTCCGGCCGGTACTCGAGCGCTGGCTCGGGAGGAGGCACGGCTCCCTGTCGTTTCGGGTGACACAGGTGCTCTCGGGGCATGGTTGCTTCGGGAAGTACCTGTGTCGCATAAACAGGGAGCCGGACGCTCGGTGTCACCACTGCGTCGACTGTCGGGAGGACACGGCGTGGCACACGCTGGCAGAGTGTGCCGCTTGGGAGGAGCCGCGCCGTGCCCTCATCTCAGGAGTCGGCAGTGACCTGTCGCTGCCGGCCGTTGTCGACTCGATGGTCGGCAGCGAGGAGTCCTGGGACGCGGTGGTATCCTTCTGCGAAACAGTCATGTCGCAGAAGGAGGCTGCGGAGAGGGAGCGGGAGATTGCTTCCGCTAACCCGATCCGCAGCAGACGCACCGGGCGTCGGCGGAGGGCAGATAACGCCCTCTTCCAGCCCCCCTAAATGGGTCCAGGGGCAACGGATCTGGGGAAATTCGTTGCCCCCTACTTGTTAGGACCCGAGATGGCGGCGCGTAGTGTTCCACGCGCGCCTCTCTATGACGTAAGGGGGGAGTTTAACACCTCACTCCCCCCCTATCGCGAGGTGGCCCGCAGAGGCGGGCCGGCACTAGCCGGGGATCGCGGAAGTCACACTAGTTCCCGTGATCCCCGGTGCAAGTGAGAGATGGAACACCGGGGTGGTTTTAGTCAGTAAGAGTCTGACAGACCCCTCCGCCCTCCCCGGGGCGGAGGACATCCATGAGGATTTCCCCCCGTAATCAAAAAAAAAAAAAAAGGTTAGGTTGGGGTGGGGTGCTAGGACAGGAAACCTCCTCGTGTGCCCGTGGGCTGGAGTTTCCCTTGGATGCGTCCGGGGGAAAGACCAGTCTGCGGGACGGTGCACTCTGGGGTGCGGGCAATTTCCCCCCATTAGGTACGTGTGCCTAAGGGGTGTCGTTGTCCGTATGCCAATATCCTGTCGGGGATGCGCTCCGGCGCGTGGGCGGGGGAGCCTTGTGCTCCTGGGTCGGTCGACCTGGACCGCCCGGCGGACGCCCACTCACCCCTCTGCTTACAGAGGGTGAGTTGAGTGGGCGTGGGACGTGTCTCCATTTCTGACAGGTGGAGGCCAGCAGGCAAAGGTTGCGGGGGCACCCTAGCCTGCATTGCACAGGCCTCCACCAGTGTCGGACGGGAATGGCCATGTGTTCTGGCCATTCCCGGACCCCCGTCTGGGGGGCATGCGGGGCCTGCCATTTAGGCGGGCATGCGCCGGGAGGGTTGTGGAAGTAAAGGCTGAGCCGGTTTCCCATGGCCCTCCCATCACGGCGATGCGGGAACACTGCTGAGTTTTTAGTGGGTAGACTGCCACTCTGGCAGGAGTCCCACATACCCCGTCTCGTCCCCCGCGAGTGGGTATGCGTAAAGCATTTTCTCAGCCTAATAAAAAAAAAAAAAAAAAAAAGGTTAGGTTGGGGTGGGGTGCTAGGACAGGAAACCTCCTCGTGTGCCCGTGGGCTGGAGTTTCCCTTGGATGCGTCCGGGGGAAAGGCCAGTTTGCGGGACGGTGCACCCTGGGGTGCGGGCAATTTCCCCCCATTAGGTACGTGTGCCTAAGGGGTGTCGTTGTCCGTATGCCAATATCCTGTCGGAGGTGCGCTCCGGCGCGTGGGCGGGGGAGCCTTTTGCTCCGGGGTTGGTCGACTTAGACCACCCCACGATCGCTTACTCACCCCTCTGCTTACAGAGGGTGAGTTGAGTGGGCGTGGGACGTTTCTCCACATTTCTGTCTGTTTCATACAGACAGAAATGTGGAGAAACATTGGCGGCGCTCGTTGTGCACTCACCCTGCCAACGGGCTAGCAGCGGGGGATCTGATTCTCCCGACTGCAACCGTCGAAATCGTAATCCGTAACGAGATCATGGTCATGTTTTATGACTCGGAACGGGACGAGGATCTTGGCTTGATCGCCCGGATCGCGAGGAAGATAACCTCTATAAAAAATTCCTCTAATACCAAGTTTTGGTGTGCGGCGAGGGTATGAATGGCTGAGGAGTAGTGTCATCTGCAGCTTCTTAGTTGTAGGTGGCGCATCAGTCACAAGCGCACCCCCAGCCAGGGATTAGTGGACCCCCTGGTTGGGTCACAAATTTACACTTACCTAGGGACAGGGGGTGAACCTAGGTGGACCGTTTATATCCCCCATACTCGTGGGAATCTTATGGATATTAAAAACAAAAATTTTGAGAAGTTGCCGATCGTGTTGGTCGAGCGGATGAGCAAGGGTGCAATGTCGGACTCCGACACCGCATCCGAGAGGAGGGCGAGCGTGGCGAGCGTTGGCTCGGAGCGCTCGCGGGCTGAGGAAGGGATGGCTGGGCGTCTCTCCAAGGGAAGGAGGAAGCGTTCGCCACGCTCCCGCAGCGAGGAGAACCTGCCAGCCGCTAAGGTGGCAACGGGCAGGAGTAGGCGAGGTCGCGCGGTTGCAGGCGGACCTTCGCGTCTCCCTGTGGGAAGTGTTACGCCTGCTCCGGTCGAACACGCGGAGAGCGTGGAGAGCGTGGCCTCTGGGGCCGACGATGCGGCCGAAAGTAAGGCGAAGAAGGGATCGAAGTTTTTTAAAGCTTCGACCCACGATGTGGGCTTAGTGGACGCTGAACGCCAGCTAAACCTGGCGAAAAGGGTGCAACTCCAGCAAGACCTGGAGGAGAGGGTCGCTGCCAAGGAGCACCAGGTGCAAACCGCCCGGTCGAGGGCTGGCTATGGTGCATCCAGTGTACTGTATGCCGACCACTCCCTGGCGGAACTGGAGCGCATGGCACAGGAGGACAAGGAGGAGGTCTTCGAGGTCGCCGCAAAGTCCTCCAACTTGAAGGGGACCTTTCAAAAGGCCCTCAAATGCCGGGCCGCCAGCTTGCACGGCATTGTCCTGGAGCTGGTGAAGCGGACGGCCACGGACGAGACGCGGCAGCTGCAGGCGAAGGTGGATCGCCTGCAGGCAGAGGTCAGCCAGCTACATCAGAAGCTGGCTGAGGTCACGGCCCGGCCTGCCCAACCTGGCCCAGGTCCGGTGGTAGGAGGCTCCTCCTCCTCCACAGCCAACCTTGAGGAAGTAATCCGGAAGGTTGTCATGGAGGAGAGGGCCTTCACTAGACCCTGCTTTGCAGGCATCGAGGACCGGCTCTTGCCGGAAAAGCGGCTCCGCCCACCGCTAGCGGCGGATAAAAGTCCACCACCGATGGGATCGGAACCTGCGCCTCTAGCAGGACCGGCATCGGGTGCGCAGCCCCAGGCCCCGAAGCCCTCCAAGGGCAAAGGCAAGGGTAAGAGGACCAAGAAGGCTCCTCAAGTCCGCACCACAAGCGCGGAGGGAGCATCTGGGTTCCCCCAGAACTCGCAGGAGGAAGACGCCCTTCTTCCCTCCACCACCCCGTCCAACCAGCCGTGGACGGAAGTGGTCAAGAGAGGAAAAGGGAAGGGAGGGAAGAAGGGGGAAAAGTCAGCCCCCAAGCCTACTGCGACTGCTTCTGCAGCCAAAAGGGCTCCAGCCAGCGGGAGGAAGCTAGTTCCTCCCAAAACCGCGGCCGTCGTGGTGACCATCACCCCGGAGGCCGTGGAGCGGGGTGAGACGTACGAGTCCATTCTACGACGGGCTCGTACCAATGCTGATCCCTCCCGGCTGGGGATCACCAAAGTCGCGTGCCGCCGAACCCTAACCGGGGCTCGAATTTTCGAGTTCTCGGGGGAACAGCGCGGCACAAATGCGGACCTCTTTGCAACAAAGTTGCAAGAGGCCATCGCGGATGTGGCGACGGTCGTCAGACCGGTTAAGACCACAGCCTTGGAGGTGGCCGATCTGGAGGATTCGGTCACCAAGGAGGATGTGGTGGCGGCCGTCGCGGCGGCTGGAGGCTGTGACGCTGGCGCAGTGAAAGGTGGCGCCATCAGGCTTGGCCGCCGCGGTATGGGCATCATCCGCGTCGAGTGCCCAGTAGCCGCGGCTGGGGCCGTCCTTGCTGCGACCAAGGGACGGCTGCTCGTGGGGCTCAGCTCGGCTGTGGTCAAGGCACTTGAAGACCAGCCAATGCGCTGCTTCAAGTGCTTCGCGTTCGGCCACACCCGGGTCACGTGTCCCTCCAAATTCGACTGGGGAGACACGTGCTACCAATGCGGGAAAGAGGGACACAAGAGTGTCACCTGCCGCGCCACCACGCCACACTGCACGGCGTGTGCCGCCAGTGGCCGCCCCGCGGACCACAGGATGACGGGCAGGAGCTGTAAGCCCCCCGTGCGGAAGGGCATAGTGCCGGCGCAGGTTCGCCCTGTTGCCACCACCGCCGCCGTCGTCGCCGCTGCAGCTCCAGCGGCGGTAGCTGAGGAGGATGGTGCGATGTCCGAATAATGGGCTACGACTATCGCATCATCCAGGCGAACACCAACCACTGCAGAGCGGCCCAGGACCTAGTAGTGCAGGTCATGGCCGAATGGTTGGTGAACGTAGCGGTGGTCGCCGAGCCCTACTCGATCCCCGGCAGCTGGCTGGGTGACGAGGACGACTCGGTGGCACTAGCGGCGCGGTCGTCCACAGACTCACCTCCCCTCTCGCTATTAGAGAGGGGACCGGGATACGTGGCCACCACGTGGGGAGACTTAGCCCTTGTGGGCGTATATTTCTCCCCAAACCGCCCTCTTCAGGACTTCGAGAACTATCTCGGAGTCCTGGCCGCCGTGGTCGGCAGGGCGGCGCCGCGTCAGGTCTCTGTACTGGGAGACCTGAATGCCAAGTCGGTGACCTGGGGCAACCCGGCCACCGACGCACGCGGGCGGGCGGTTGAGATGTGGGCAGCCTCCTCCGGACTCTCCCTCTTGAACAGAGGAAGCGTCCAGACATGCGTGCGGCGTGGTGGTGGCTCAATAGTGGACGTCACCTTCGCCACACCTGCGTTAGCCGCGCGCGTGTTGAACTGGCGGGTGGACCTGGTGGAGACTATGTCGGACCACCGCTACGTGCGGTTCGACATCTCCACCAGTGGCCCCGGAGAGAGGCGGCCCCTCTCGGGGCGGTCACCGTTCCCGCGGTGGGCTCTAACCCGCCTGGACAGGGAGGCAGCGGGGGAGGCGGCGTTCATCCAGGACTGGCTTTCGCCGCCAACCGCCGGCCTGGATGTGGACACCGTAGCGGGGCAGCTGAGGGAGTCTCTGACCGAGGTATGCAACTCTAGCATGCCTCGGTCTCGCCGACCACACCCCAAACGTGCCGTGTACTGGTGGTCGGTGGAGCTGGCGGGGCTTCGAGCAGCGTGTGTGGAGGCTAAGAGGGCCTACACGCGTAGCCGGCGGCGGCGTCGACGGGATCTGTCCGACGAGGACCACCTCTATGAGGTATACATGGAGGCAAAAATGGTCCTCAGTCGGGCCATCGCCGCCGCCAGGGACTCGGCGAGAGCCGAGCTGCTGGAGGGTCTTGACAGCGACCCCTACGGGAGACCGTACAAGGCTGCGCGCAACAAATTGCGCCCCTTTGGTCCCCCGGTTGCCGAGACCCTGGAGCCCTCATTCCTGGACGGGGTGGTTCAGTCCCTGTTCCCGTGCAGGGGCAACTTTACCCCGCCAGTGATGGTCCCACCACAAGGGATAGCTCTGCCAGACGAGGAAGAGGAGGAGGCCCCTCCTGTCACGGAGTCAGAACTTGGCGCGGCGATTTTCCATATCCGCGCCAAGAAGACAGCTCCAGGCCCCGACGGTGTTCCCGCAAGAGTGGTGGCAATCGCTGCCACTCAAATGGCGGAGAGGTTTCGGGACCTCTTCAGCGCATGCCTTGCGTCTGGGAGGTTTCCGAAACCGTGGAAGGAGGGGCAGTTGTGCCTCCTTCGCAAGGAGGGCCGCCCAGCAGACTCCCCCTCGGCATACCGGCCCATCGTTCTGCTCGATGAGGTCGGCAAAATGTTCGAGGGGATAATCGCTGCTCGCCTAAAGGGCCATCTGCGCGATGTCGGGCCGGACTTGTCGGACGCTCAGTTCGGTTTTCGGGCTGAGCGTTCCACAGTGGACGCGCTGGCCTGCCTTAAGGGCCAGGTGAAGGAAGCGATGGAGGTGGGGGACGGAGTGTTGGCTGTGTCATTCGACATAGCCAATGCATTCAACTCCGTTCCCCACTCAACCATCCTAGAGGCGCTCCGATTCCACGGAGTGCCTCGTTACCTGCGCAGTCTGCTGGCCAGCTACCTGGAGGACCGGGCGATCCTCCTGGTAAATAGGACTGGCCAAGTCCGGCGGTACGCCGTTGAAGCCGGTGTTCCGCAGGGGTCAGTCGTAGGACCTCTCCTGTGGAACATCGGCTATGATTGGCTCCTACGGGGAACTCTCCTCCGAGGCACGAGTGTCATTTGCTACGCGGATGACACTCTCCTCACCGCCCGGGGGGGGAGTTTCAGGGAGACGGCCAGCCTGGCCTCGGCGGGCGGATCCTTGGTCGCGGGGAGGATCCGCCGCCTAGGTTTAACGGTGGCGCTGCACAAGACCGAGGCCGTGTTCTTCCACGGACCACGGCAGCGCCCCCCACCTGACGCCCACATCTTCGTGGAGGGCGTCAGGATTGAGGTTAAGGCCCAGATGAAATATCTGGGCCTTGTCATTGACAGCAGGTGGCGCTTCGGTCCGCATTTCAGCGGGCTGTCGTCGCGCCTGCTAAAGGCCGCAGGCGCGCTATCGTGGCTGCTTCCCAACTTGGGGGGGCCCAGCGCACGATGCCGGCAACTTTATGCTTTTGATCTTGAGGAGTATGGCCCTCTATGGAGCCCCCATCTGGGAGGACTCCCTCCACAGGAGGGAGAACGCCACCGCCTTGCGGGCACCCCAAAGGGCCATAGCCCAGCGGGTGGCGCGGGCCTACCGCACGGTGGGCTTTGCGGCAGCATGTGCTCTGGCCAGCACCCCTCCTTGGGAGCTCGAGGCGTGGGTGCTCGCCAGAGTATATGAATGGACGGCGGGGCGGAGGGCGAGAGGAGAACGCCCAGTCCCGGAAGAGCGGGAGGCCGTCCGGCGGGAGGCGAGGGACGCCATCGTCGTCCATTGGATGGGGGACCTTGCCACCGCAGTCTTCGGCCGCCGAACCCTCGACGCGATTGGGCCGGTCCTGCGAGACTGGCTCGAGCGGTCGCATGGGTTCCTCTCCTTCCGTCTCGTGCAGGTGCTCTCCGGACACGGTTGCTTCGGATCGTACCTGCACCGAATCGGACGGGAGGAGACACCGTCGTGCCACGGCTGTGGCGCAGCGGAGGACACGGCGCAGCACACCCTCGAGGTGTGCCCGTCGTGGTCTGAGCCGCGCCGCAGTCTCATTGCGGTGATCGGACCGGACCTCTCACTCCCCGGTTTAGTCAACACCATGCTGGGAGATGAGAGGTCCTGGGCGGCAGTCGCCTCCTTCTGCGAACACGTCATGTCCCAGAAGGAGGCGGCGGAGCGCGCGCGAGAGGACGATCCTCAAGCGGCGCCGCTCCGAAGGCGGAGGAGGGGCCGAAGAAGACGTCAGTATGACAGTCATCTTCGACTCCTCCCAGGTGGAGGCCAGCAGGCAACGGTTGCGGGGGCACCCTAGCCTGTATTGCACAGGCCTCCACCAGTGTCGGACGGGAATGGCCAGGTGTTCCGGCCATTCCCGTAGCCCCCCAGCCTGGGGGGCATGCGGGGCCCGCCAACAAGGCGGGCATGCGCCGGGAGGGTTGTGGAAGTAAAGGCTGAGCCGGTTTCCCATGACCCTCCCGTCACGGCGATGCGGGAACACCGCTGGGTTTTTAGTGGGTAGACTGGCATTCTGACAGGAGTCCCACATACCCCGTCTCGTCCCCCGCGAGCGGGCATGCGTAATGCATTTTCCCAGCGAGAAAAAAAAAAAAAAAAAAAAAAAAAAAGGTTAGGTTAGGTTAGGTTTACGGGGAACTCTCCTCCGAGGCACGAGTGTCATTTGCTACGCGGATGACACTCTCCTCACCGCCCGGGGGGGGAGTTTCAGGGAGGCGGCCAGCCTGGCCTCGGCGGGCGGATCCTTGGTCGCGGGGAGGATCCGCCGCCTAGGTTTAACGGTGGCGCTGCACAAGACCGAGGCCGTGTTCTTCCACGGACCACGGCAGCGCCCCCCACCTGACGCCCACATCTTCGTGGAGGGCGTCAGGATTGAGGTTAAGGCCCAGATGAAATATCTGGGCCTTGTCATTGACAGCAGGTGGCGCTTCGGTCCGCATTTCAGCGGGCTGTCGTCGCGCCTGCTAAAGGCCGCAAGCGCGCTATCGTGGCTGCTTCCCAACTTGGGGGGGCCCAGCGCACGATGCCGGCAACTTTATGCCGGCATCTTGAGGAGTATGGCCCTCTATGGGGCCCCCATCTGGGAGGACTCCCTCCACAGGAGGGAGAACGCCACCGCCTTGCGGGCACCCCAAAGGGCCATAGCCCAGCGGGTGGCGCGGGCCTACCGCACGGTGGGCTTTGCGGCAGCATGTGCTCTGGCCAGCACCCCTCCTTGGGAGCTCGAGGCGTGGGTGCTCGCCAGAGTATATGAATGGACGGCGGGGCGGAGGGCGAGAGGAGAACGCCCAGTCCCGGAAGAGCGGGAGGCCGTACGGCGGGAGGCGAGGGACGCCATCGTCGTCCATTGGATGGGGGACCTTGCCACCGCAGTCTTCGGCCGCCGAACCCTCGACGCGATTGGGCCGGTCCTGCGAGACTGGCTCGAGCGGTCGCATGGGTTCCTCTCCTTCCGTCTCGTGCAGGTGCTCTCCGGACACGGTTGTTTCGGATCGTACCTGCACCGAATCGGACGGGAGGAGACACCGTCGTGCCACGGCTGTGGTGCGGCGGAGGACACGGTGCAGCACACCCTCGAGGTGTGCCCGTCGTGGTCTGGACCGCGCCGCAGTCTCATTGCGGTGATCGGACCGGACCTCTCACTCGCCGGTTTGGTCAACACCATGCTGGGAGATGAGAGGTCCTGGGCGGCAGTCGCCTCCTTCTGCGAACACGTCATGTCCCAGAAGGAGGCGGCGGAGCGCGCGCGAGAGGACGATCCTCAAGCGGCGCCGCTCCGAAGGCGGAGGAGGGGCCGAAGAAGACGTCAGTATGACAGTCATCTTCGACTCCTCCCAGGTGGAGGCCAGCAGGCAACGGTTGCGGGGGCACCCTAGCCTGTATTGCACAGGCCTCCACCAGTGTCGGACGGGAATGGCCAGGTGTTCCGGCCATTCCCGTAGCCCCCCAGCCTGGGGGGCATGCGGGGCCCGCCAATAGGGAGGGCATGCGCCGGGAGGGTTGTGGAAGTAAAGGCTGAGCCGGTTTCCCATGACCCTCCCATCACGGCGATGCGGGAACACCGCTGGGTTTTTAGTGGGTAGACTGCCATTCTGGCAGGAGTCCCACATACCCCGTCTCGTCCCCCGCGAGCGGGCATGCGTAATGCATTTTCCCAGCGAGGAAAAAAAAAAAAAAAAAAAAAAAAAGGTTAGGTTAGGTTGGGGTGCTAGGACAGGAAACCTCCTCGTGTGCCCGTGGGCTGGAGTTTCCCTTGGATGCGTCCGGGGGAAAGGCCAGTCTACGGGACGGTGCACCCTGGGGTGCGGGCAATTTCCCCCCATTAGGTACGTGTGCCTAAGGGGTGTCGTTGTCCGTATGCCAATATCCTGTCGGAGGTGCGCTCCGGCGCGTGGGCGGGGGAGCCTTTTGCTCCGGGGTCGGTTGACTTAGACCGCCTGACGGTCGCTTACTCACCCCTCTGCTTACAGAGGGTGAGTTGAGTGGGCGTGGGACGTTTCTCCACATTTCTGTCTGTTTCGAAATGTAGAGAAACATGGGCGGCGCTCGTTGTGCACTCACCCTGCCAACGGGCTAGCAGCGGGGGATCTGATTCTCCCGACTGCAACCGTCGAAATCGTAATCCGTAACGAGATCATGGTCATGTTTTATGACTCGGAACGGGACGAGGATCTTGGCTTGACCGCCCGGATCGCGAGGAAGATAACCTCTATAAAAAATTCCTCTAATACCAAGTTTTGGTGTGCGGCGAGGGTATGAATGGCTGAGGAGTAGTGTCATCTGCAGCTTCTTAGTTGTAGGTGGCGCATCAGTCACAAGCGCACCCCCAGCCAGGGATTAGTGGACCCCCTGGTTGGGTCACAAATTTACACTTACCTAGGGACAGGGGGTGAACCTAGGTGGACCGTTTATATCCCCCATACTCGTGGGAATCTTTATGGATACTGAAAATAAACATTTTGAGAAGTTGCCGATCGTGTTGGTCGAGCGGATGAGCAAGGGTGCAATGTCGGACTCCGACACCGCATCCGAGAGGAGGGCGAGCGTGGCGAGCGTTGGCTCGGTGCGCTCGCGGGCTGAGGAAGGGATGACTGGGCGTCTCTCCAAGGGAAGGAGGAAGCGTTCGCCACGCTCCCGCAGCGAGGAGAACCTGCCAGCCGCTAAGGTGGCGACGGGCAGGAGTAGGCGAGGTCGCGCAGTTGCAGGCGGACCTTCGCGTCTACCTGTGGGAAGTGTTACGTCTGCTCCGGTCGAACACGCGGAGAGCGTGGAGAGCGTGGCCTCTGGGGCCGACGATCCGGCCGTAAGTAAGGCGAAGAAGGGGTCGAAGTTTTTTAAAGCTTCGTCCCACGATGTGGGCTTAGTGGACGCTGAACGCCAGCTAAACCTGGCAAAAAGGGTGCAACTCCAGCAAGACCTGGAGGAGAGGGTTGCTGCCAAGGAGCACCAGGTGCAAACCGCCCGGTCGAGGGCTGGCTATGGTGCATCCAGTGTAGTCTATGCTGACCACTCCCTGGCGGAACTGGAGCGCATGGCACAGGAGGACAAGGAGGAGGTCTTCGAGGTCGCCGCAAAGTCCTCCAACTTGAAGGGGACCTTTCAAAAGGCCCTCAAATGCCGGGCCGCCAGTTTGCACGGCATTGTCCTGGAGCTGGTGAAGCGGACGGCCACGGACGAGACGCGGCAGCTGCAGGCGAAGGTGGATCGCTTGCAGGCGGAGGTCAGCCAGCTACATCAGAAGCTGGCTGAGGTCACGGCCCGGCCTGCCCAACCTGCCCCAGGTCCAGTGGTAGGAGGCTCCTCCTCCTCCCCTCCCAACCTTGAGGATGTAATCCGAAAGGTTGTAATGGAGGAGAGGGCCTTCACCAGAGCCTGCTTCGCAGGCATCGAGGACCGGCTCTTGCCGGAAAAGCGGCTCCGCCCGCCGCTAGCGGCGGATCAGAGTCCACCACAGAGGGAGCCAGAACTTGCACCTCTAGCAGGCCCGGCATCGGGTGCGCAGCCCCAGGCCCAAAAGGCCTCTAAGGGCAAAGGCAAGGGCAAGAGGACCAAGCAGGCTCCTCAGATCCGCACCACAAGTGCGGAGGGAGCGTCTGGGTCGTCTGCCACTGCAGCAGCCCCCCAGAACTTGCAGGAGCAAGACGCCCTTCTTCCCTCCACCACCCCGTCCAACCAGGCGTGGACGGAAGTGGTCAAGAGAGGAAAGGGGAAGGGAGGGAAGAAGCCGGAAAAGTCGGCCCCCAAGCCTGCTTCTGTAGCCAAAAGGGCTCCAGCCAGCGGGAAGAAGCTTGTTCCTCCCAAAACCGCGGCCGTCGTGGTGACCATCACCCCGGAGGCCGTGGAGAGGGGCGAGACGTACGAGTCCGTCCTACGACGGGCTCGTACCAATGCTGATCCCTCCCGGCTGGGGATCAGCAAAGTCGCGTGCCGCCGAACCCTAACCGGGGCTCGAATCTTCGAGTTCTCGGGGGAACAGCGCGGCACAAATGCGGACCTCTTCGCAACAAAGTTGCAAAAGGCCATCGCGGATGCGGCGACGGTCGTCAGACCGGTTAAGACCGCAGCCTTGGAGGTGGCCGATCTGGAGGATTCGGTCACCAAGGAGGATGTGGTGGCGGCCATCGCGGCGGCTGGAGGCTGCGACGCTGGCGCGGTGAAAGGTGGAGCCATCAGGCTTGGCCGCCGCGGCATGGGCATCATCCGCGTCGAGTGCCCAGTCGCCGCGGCTGGGGCCGTCCTTGCTGCGACCAAGGGACGGCTGCTGGTGGGACTCAGCTTAGCTGTGGTCAAGGCACTTGAAGACCAGCCAATGCGCTGCTTCAAGTGCTTCGCGTTCGGCCACACCCGGGTCACGTGTCCCTCCAAATTTGACTGGGGAGACACGTGCTACCAATGCGGGCAAAAAGGACACAAGAGTGTCACCTGCCGCGCCACCACGCCACACTGCACGGCGTGTGCCGCCAGTGGCCGCCCCGCGGACCACAGGATGACGGGCAGGAGCTGTAAGCCCCCCGTGCGGAAGGGCATAGTGCCGGCGCAGGTTCGCCCTGTTGCCACCACCGCCGCCGTCGTCGCCGCTGCAGCTCCAGCGGCGGTAGCTGAGGAGGATGGTGCGATGTCGGAATAATGGGTTACGACTATCGCATCATCCAGGCGAACACCAACCATTGCAGAGCGGCCCAGGACCTGGTAGTGCAGGTCATGGCCGAATGGTTGGTGAACGTAGCGGTGGTCGCCGAGCCCTACTCGATCCCCGGCAGCTGGCTGGGTGACGAGGACGACTCGGTGGCACTAGCGGCGCGGTCGTCCATAGACTCACCTCCCCTCTCGCTATTAGAGAGGGGACCGGGATACGTGGCCGCCGCGTGGGGAGACTTAGCCCTTGTGGGCGTATATTTCTCCCCAAACCGCCCTCTTCAGGACTTCGAGAACTATCTCGGAGTCCTGGCCGCCGTGGTCGGCAGGGCGGCGCCGCGTCAGGTCTCCGTACTGGGAGACCTGAATGCCAAGTCGGTGACCTGGGGCAACCCGGCCACCGACGCACGCGGGCGGGCGGTGGAGATGTGGGCAGCCTCCTCCGGACTCTCCCTCTTGAACAGAGGAAGCGTCCAGACATGCGTGCGGCGTGGGGGTGGCTCAATAGTGGACGTCACCTTCGCCACCCCTGCGTTAGCCGCGCGCGTGTTGAACTGGCGGGTGGACCTGGTGGAGACTATGTCGGACCACCGCTACGTGCGGTTCGACATCTCCACCAGTGGTACCGGAGAGAGGCGGCCCCTCTCGGGGCGGTCACCGTTCCCGCGGTGGGCTCTAACCCGCCTGGACAGGGAGGCAGCGGGGGAGGCGGCGTTCATCCAGGACTGGCTTTCGCCGCCAACCGCCGGCCTGGATGTGGACACCGTAGCGGGGCAGCTGAGGGAGTCTCTGACCGAGGTATGCAACTCTAGCATGCCTCGGTCTCGCCGACCACACCCCAAACGTGCCGTGTACTGGTGGTCGGTGGAGCTGGCGGGGCTTCGAGCAGCGTGTGTGGAGGCTAAGAGGGCCTATACGCGTAGCCGGCGGCGGCGTCGACGGGATCTGTCCGACGAGGACCACCTCTATGAGGTATACATGGAGGCAAAAATGGTCCTCAGTCGGGCCATCGCCGCCGCCAGGGACTCGGCGAGAGCCGAGCTGCTGGAGGGTCTTGACAACGACCCCTACGGGAGACCGTACAAGGCTGCGCGCAATAAATTGCGCCCCTTTGGTCCCCCGGTTGCCGAGACCCTGGAGCCCTCATTTCTGGATGGGGTGGTTCAGTCCCTGTTCCCGTGCAGAGGCAACTTCACCCCGCCAGTGATGGTCCCACCACAAGGGATAGCTCTGCCAGACGAGGAAGAGGAGGAGGCCCCTCCTGTCACGGAGTCAGAACTTGGCGCGGCGATTTTCCATATCCGCGCCAAGAAGACAGCTCCAGGCCCCGACGGTGTTCCCGCAAGAGTGGTGGCGATCGCTGCCACTCAAATGGCGGAGAGGTTTCGGGACCTCTTCAGCGCATGCCTTGCGTCTGGGAGGTTTCCGAAACCGTGGAAGGAGGGGCAGTTGTGCCTCCTTCGCAAGGAGGGCCGCCCAGCAGACTCCCCCTCGGCATACCGGCCCATCGTTCTGCTCGATGAGGTCGGCAAAATGTTCGAGGGGATAATCGCTGCTCGCCTAAAGGGCCATCTGCGGAATGTCGGGCCGGACTTGTCGGACGCTCAGTTCGGTTTTCGGGCTGAGCGTTCCACAGTGGACGCGCTGGCCTGCCTTAAGGGCCAGGTGAAGGAAGCGATGGAGGTCGGGGACGGATTGTTGGCTGTGTCATTCGACATAGCCAATGCCTTCAACTCCGTTCCCCACTCCACCATCCTAGAGGCGCTCCGATTCCACGGAGTGCCTCGATACCTGCGCAGTCTGCTGGCCAGCTACCTGGAGGATCGGGCAATCCTCCTGGTAAATAGGACTGGCCAAGTCCGGCGGTACGCCGTTGAAGCCGGTGTTCCACAGGGGTCAGTCGTAGGACCTCTCCTGTGGAACATCGGCTATGATTGGCTCCTACGGGGAACTCTCCTCCGAGGCACGAGTGTCATCTGCTACGCGGATGACACTCTCCTCACCGCCCGGGGGGGGAGTTTCAGGGAGGCGGCCAGCCTGGCCTCGGCGGGCGGATCCTTGGTCGCGGGGAGGATCCGCCGCCTAGGTTTAACGGTGGCGCTGCACAAGACCGAGGCCGTGTTCTTCCACGGGCCACGGCAGCGCCCCCCACCTGACGCCCACATCTTCGTGGAGGGCGTCAGGATTGAGGTTAAGGCCCAGATGAAATATCTGGGCCTTGTCATTGACAGCAGGTGGCGCTTCGGTCCGCATTTCAGCGGGCTGTCGTCGCGCCTGCTAAAGGCCGCAAGCGCGCTATCGTGGCTGCTTCCCAACTTGGGGGGGCCCAGCGCACGATGCCGGCAACTTTACGCAGGCATCTTGAGGAGTATGGCCCTCTATGGGGCCCCCATCTGGGAGGACTCCCTCCACAGGAGGGAGAACGCCACCGCCTTGCGGGCACCCCAAAGGGCCATAGCCCAGCGGGTGGCGCGGGCCTACCGCACGGTGGGCTTTGCGGCAGCATGTGCTCTGGCCGGCACCCCTCCTTGGGAGCTCGAGGCGTGGGTGCTCGCCAGAGTATATGAATGGACGGCGGGGCGGAGGGCGAGAGGAGAACGCCCAGTCCCGGAAGAGCGGGAGGCCGTCCGGCGGGAGGCGAGGGACGCCATCGTCGTCCATTGGATGGGGGACCTTGCCACCGCAGTCTTCGGCCGCCGAACCCTCGATGCGATTGGGCCGGTCCTGCGAGACTGGCTCGAGCGGTCGCATGGGTTCCTCTCCTTCCGTCTCGTGCAGGTGCTCTCCGGACACGGTTGCTTCGGATCGTACCTGCACCGAATCGGTCGGGAGGAGACACCGTCGTGCCACGGCTGTGGCGCGGCGGAGGACACGGCGCAGCACACCCTCGAGGTGTGCCCGTCGTAGTCTGAGCCGCGCCGCAGTCTCATTGCGGTGATCGGACCGGACCTCTCACTCGCCGGTTTGGTCAACACCATGCTGGGAGATGAGAGGTCCTGGGCGGCAGTCGCCTCCTTCTGCGAACACGTCATGTCCCAGAAGGAGGCGGCGGAGCGCGCGCGAGAGGACGATCCTCAAGCGGCGCCGCTCCGAAGGCGGAGGAGGGGCCGAAGAAGACGTCAGTATGACAGTCATCTTCGACTCCTCCCAGGTGGAGGCCAGCAGGCAACGGTTGCGGGGGCACCCTAGCCTGTATTGCACAGGCCTCCACCAGTGTCGGACGGGAATGGCCAGGTGTTCCGGCCATTCCCGTAGCCCCCCAACCTGGGGGGCATGCGGGGCCCGCCAACAAGGCGGGCATACGCCGGGAGGGTCGTGGAAGTAAAGGCTGAGCCGGTTTCCCATGACCCTCCCATCACGGCGATGCGGGAACACCGCTGGGTTTTTAGTGGGTAGACTGCCATTCTGGCAGGAGTCCCACATACCCCGTCTCGTCCCCCGCGAGCGGGCATGCGTAATGCATTTTCCCAGCGAGAAAAAAAAAAAAAAAAAAAAAAAAAAAAAAAAAAAAAAAAAAGGTTAGGTTAGGTTAGGTTAGGTTAGGTTAGGTTAGGTTAGGTTAGGTTAGGTTAGGTTAGGTTAGGTTAGGTTAGGTTAGGTTAGGTTAGGTTAGGTTAGGTTAGGTTAGGTTAGGTTAGGTTAGGTTAGGTTAGGTTAGGTTAGGTTAGGTTTTTTTTTTTTTTTTTTTTTTTGTTTTGGCAGGAGTGGGAAATCCTCATGGACGCCCAGACTGCCTCACTTGTGACGCAGTCTGGGCAGTGCCGGACTCTTACCGGCTAAAACCCACTCCTGCCCTTGCTCAGTGTCCCTCTGACATGATCAGAGACCTTGTTCTTCTGTTTTATAATTGGTAGCCGTTGTCGATTATTGTATTTTAGGCGCTCTAATGTAAGGAAATGGACGGATCTTGGAGGCAATGCCTCACTTCGTCTTATTTTTCTACAAGTACCTATAACAGCATTATTTAAATATTTGTAGTGGGTGTTTTTAGACCTATTATCTTATATAA
Source organism: Polymixis lichenea (assembly GCA_949091785.1). Taxonomy (NCBI): domain Eukaryota; kingdom Metazoa; phylum Arthropoda; class Insecta; order Lepidoptera; family Noctuidae; genus Polymixis; species Polymixis lichenea. The sequence goes on from OX420935.1 coordinate 26,127,368, forward strand.
CTAAAACTACAACTGTGTTATTTAACTTATTTCAATATTATATTATTCTTGTTATTATTATTTTTTGTTTTTCTGTATATGCTTTATTTGTATTTTTGTTTTTTTTCTGTTTTTAGAGTCTTCTAAGCTAGTTATAATAATATGTTTAACTACACCTTAATCTAAACTATATTGATGTTATGACTATTCTAATATATATACAATATATCATATAGACATAGTTTCTTATTCTAATTGATTATTATTATACCCTATTCTATAAATTACAACTATAATTTCAGCATAACATGTGTGTGCTGGGTTTGTTTTTGACAAACCTGGCAGACTCACTGCTACTATACCAACCACAATTTTTAACAATACTTTCGTTTTCTTCAGGTACAGATCTAAAACATGCGCACTTCGAACTATTCCAGCGGTCGGGATGCGGATTCTTGAGGTGCTGACTCCCTTCTTCACAAGAGACCACAACGGTAAGGTAAGTAAATTTCTAAAGATTTCGGGTGGTTTAAGTTTGGTGCCTGCTTGTAATTGGGCCAATTTCTCATGAAATTGGTACCAATTCGCATTATTCGGATTTAATATACACTTGGTCTTAATAAGATTTATATTTTGGTGTATCTGACTTTTAATTTTGCTGCCATTACCGTTGTAGTTGTTACCGGGAGACGTTAACTGGACCTTAACAGTACGCCACGGACAGGCGTGCCAATGCGTCCCACTTCACGCGTATCGGGCACGCACTGTCGAAAGCGTTGTGATCGGTCTTTTTTAGCTTGGCCAGCACGCAGTTGTGGCACTTTGGGGCCTCCTCCGCCAACCGCGACGGACAGTCAGCTCGCAGATGGGGATCGCCACAGTGCACGCAGAGATCGGCGGGCTTCGTGCACAGTTTCCTACCGTGGCCAAAGCACAGGCAGCGAGTGCACTGCACCAGTGGAGACTGGTCCTGTACTCTCACCCGCTGCAGGTCAATGTGCACGCGGCCCGCCATGGTTAGCCTCTGCCAAATAGTCGGGGACACCTGCAGGATGACGTGGCCCATGTGGGGGTTCCTCGTCTTACGACGGTACTTCACCCCCAATCTCACATCACCCACAGGAATGTCCCCGATTAGGTGGGCGTTCTGCTTTTGCAGGGCCTGGACTATTTCCTCATCAGAATGGCAGGAGAGGACATCCTTGACAATTATTAGCGGATCTTTATTCTTCACCTGCTCAACTACTAGATTGCCGGCTCTCTTTAACCGGTCGGTGACCCTGCTTAGTTCTTCTTTTGTCCGGAACCCAACGACCACTTTTTGATCTCTTGCTTTGCGCAACCGTTCCACTCTTGTGCCCTCGTTTCGGGCATCGACCGCCGCCCTGAGCTTCTCAATAACCCCTTCACTGGTATCTTGATCGTCAATAGACGATACAACAATCGAATGAAGGGGCTCTTGGATCTGTTGCTTCGGGCTGGCGGCCATTTCCGCAAAAGTTGGGCCCTGGCCTACAACGTAGCGAGGGGGCTGCTGGAGTTGTTCCGACAGTGCCTGGGTATGTTGGTGGCACTCCTGCAATGCCTCTTTATGCTCTTTAAGGCCTACCATAAGGGTCTTCATGAGCTCTGTCGATTCACCTGTGGTTGGCCTCGGATCATGTATGGTTTCAATTTTGTCCGCTCCAACAGCTGCTCTTTCATTTTCGGTTTCGGACTCTTTTACCAGCTGGTAAAGTCTCTCTACGGCTTTGGTGATCTCGTCCTTTATTTCCTTTTTAAGGTTTCGAGAGCTCAACAGCTGCATTTTCGCCTTTTGGAGGCACGCCTTTGCTTCCGTGGTTCGGTTTAGGTACCTCACGGGTTTTGCTTCCTGTGGCGAGCTCTCCTCTAGCTGCTTCTGTCCGTCCAACTTGTACTGAAGGGTGAGTGTTGCTTTGGATTTAAGCTTTGGGGGGCTAGACGAAGGGCCCTTCTTCGGAGGCGTTGGTGTTTTATGAGGCTGTCCAGATGGACGGTCAGCCTCCCACTCCCCAATGCTACGCCTAACCGATGGACCAGCTTGTGCGAGTTGTGGCCTCCCCGTGTCTGAGCTCTCCTCCGAAACCTTCGTCTTATTTACAGGTGTCCTGAATCCGAACATGATGGCGAGTTCGGGGATACGAAACTACTACAATGTCAGAGGACACTTGTCTGTACTGAATCCCTGTAAAGGGGGGATCAGCCGAAAGCAAAAAACCAAACAGTTAATAAATACGAGCCTAATAGCAGGACTCGCTCACGTCACAAGTATAAAAAGTCACTAATATGGCTTCAGGAGAAGCTACAATGTCGTAAAAATCGTCTATTTCCCAGACTACTACGAAATAACGTTATTGAAAAAGCTCACAGAGCAAACAATTACAAAAATAATATTCGTCAAAAGCTGATGTCTACCTGGCCACTAGTAACAGGGTGGGTTGGGCGGGCAAAATTTTTTCGCGTTTTCGTCAATTTTCTCAGTCAGATAGTCTCAGGTAGCCTAACTAGGAACGAATTAGCTGAAAACAGCGTCAAAATGCGTCACCTGGATGCGAAGATATTGACCAATGTATGAAAACTTGGTTCGGTCAGGTAGATTTTTGATACCTACTAGTTACGTAGAACAATGAAAATTCTAAGTAATAAGGTGGCTATATATGCTAGGCACACGGGCGAGGTGTCAATAGACGCGTCTCCGCGCGAACTAGCTAACTATGGCGTTACTGGAAAGCGTGCTGAACAAAAATTTTGAATTTCAGCCGAAAAACGTGAATTTTCACTGAAAATTTAAACAAAACAAGGAATATTAACTACCCTACACGTCTCGGACTCGCGGAACGCGCACCGGATTGCAGGTAAGGCAGGTAAGTATCTATTGAAACTAATTTAAACAGGATTGGCTGAAAGAATTTTGAAATATAATTGAATTATGTATCCAGTACATACAGTTTGTAAGAATTTTCAAAGTCTATGGAGCGAAAGAAAATTTTTTCGCGTTTTCGTCAATTTTCTCAGTCAGATAGTCTCAGGTAGCCTAACTAGGAACGAATTAGCTGAAAACAGCGTCAAAATGCGTCACCTGGATGCGAAGATATTGACCAATGTATGAAAACTTGGTTCGGTCAGGTAGATTTTTGATACCTACTAGTTACGTAGAACAATGAAAATTCTAAGTAATAAGGTGGCTATATATGCTAGGCACACGGGCGAGGTGTCAATAGACGCGTCTCCGCGCGAACTAGCTAACTATGGCGTTACTGGAAAGCGTGCTGAACAAAAATTTTGAATTTCAGCCGAAAAACGTGAATTTTCACTGAAAATTTAAACAAAACAAGGAATATTAACTACCCTACACGTCTCGGACTCGCGGAACGCGCACCGGATTGCAGGTAAGGCAGGTAAGTATCTATTGAAACTAATTTAAACAGGATTGGCTGAAAGAATTTTGAAATATAATTGAATTATGTATCCAGTACATACAGTTTGTAAGAATTTTCAAAGTCTATGGAGCGAAAGAAAATTTTTTCGCGTTTTCGTCAATTTTCTCAGTCAGATAGTCTCAGGTAGCCTAACTAGGAACGAATTAGCTGAAAACAGCGTCAAAATGCGTCACCTGGATGCGAAGATATTGACCAATGTATGAAAACTTGGTTCGGTCAGGTAGATTTTTGATACCTACTAGTTACGTAGAACAATGAAAATTCTAAGTAATAAGGTGGCTATATATGCTAGGCACACGGGCGAGGTGTCAATAGACGCGTCTCCGCGCGAACTAGCTAACTATGGCGTTACTGGAAAGCGTGCTGAACAAAAATTTTGAATTTCAGCCGAAAAACGTGAATTTTCACTGAAAATTTAAACAAAACAAGGAATATTAACTACCCTACACGTCTCGGACTCGCGGAACGCGCACCGGATTGCAGGTAAGGCAGGTAAGTATCTATTGAAACTAATTTAAACAGGATTGGCTGAAAGAATTTTGAAATATAATTGAATTATGTATCCAGTACATACAGTTTGTAAGAATTTTCAAAGTCTATGGAGCGAAAGAAAATTTTTTCGCGTTTTCGTCAATTTTCTCAGTCAGATAGTCTCAGGTAGCCTAACTAGGAACGAATTAGCTGAAAACAGCGTCAAAATGCGTCACCTGGATGCGAAGATATTGACCAATGTATGAAAACTTGGTTCGGTCAGGTAGATTTTTGATACCTACTAGTTACGTAGAACAATGAAAATTCTAAGTAATAAGGTGGCTATATATGCTAGGCACACGGGCGAGGTGTCAATAGACGCGTCTCCGCGCGAACTAGCTAACTATGGCGTTACTGGAAAGCGTGCTGAACAAAAATTTTGAATTTCAGCCGAAAAACGTGAATTTTCACTGAAAATTTAAACAAAACAAGGAATATTAACTACCCTACACGTCTCGGACTCGCGGAACGCGCACCGGATTGCAGGTAAGGCAGGTAAGTATCTATTGAAACTAATTTAAACAGGATTGGCTGAAAGAATTTTGAAATATAATTGAATTATGTATCCAGTACATACAGTTTGTAAGAATTTTCAAAGTCTATGGAGCGAAAGAAAATTTTTTCGCGTTTTCGTCAATTTTCTCAGTCAGATAGTCTCAGGTAGCCTAACTAGGAACGAATTAGCTGAAAACAGCGTCAAAATGCGTCACCTGGATGCGAAGATATTGACCAATGTATGAAAACTTGGTTCGGTCAGGTAGATTTTTGATACCTACTAGTTACGTAGAACAATGAAAATTCTAAGTAATAAGGTGGCTATATATGCTAGGCACACGGGCGAGGTGTCAATAGACGCGTCTCCGCGCGAACTAGCTAACTATGGCGTTACTGGAAAGCGTGCTGAACAAAAATTTTGAATTTCAGCCGAAAAACGTGAATTTTCACTGAAAATTTAAACAAAACAAGGAATATTAACTACCCTACACGTCTCGGACTCGCGGAACGCGCACCGGATTGCAGGTAAGGCAGGTAAGTATCTATTGAAACTAATTTAAACAGGATTGGCTGAAAGAATTTTGAAATATAATTGAATTATGTATCCAGTACATACAGTTTGTAAGAATTTTCAAAGTCTATGGAGCGAAAGAAAATTTTTTCGCGTTTTCGTCAATTTTCTCAGTCAGATAGTCTCAGGTAGCCTAACTAGGAACGAATTAGCTGAAAACAGCGTCAAAATGCGTCACCTGGATGCGAAGATATTGACCAATGTATGAAAACTTGGTTCGGTCAGGTAGATTTTTGATACCTACTAGTTACGTAGAACAATGAAAATTCTAAGTAATAAGGTGGCTATATATGCTAGGCACACGGGCGAGGTGTCAATAGACGCGTCTCCGCGCGAACTAGCTAACTATGGCGTTACTGGAAAGCGTGCTGAACAAAAATTTTGAATTTCAGCCGAAAAACGTGAATTTTCACTGAAAATTTAAACAAAACAAGGAATATTAACTACCCTACACGTCTCGGACTCGCGGAACGCGCACCGGATTGCAGGTAAGGCAGGTAAGTATCTATTGAAACTAATTTAAACAGGATTGGCTGAAAGAATTTTGAAATATAATTGAATTATGTATCCAGTACATACAGTTTGTAAGAATTTTCAAAGTCTATGGAGCGAAAGAAAATTTTTTCGCGTTTTCGTCAATTTTCTCAGTCAGATAGTCTCAGGTAGCCTAACTAGGAACGAATTAGCTGAAAACAGCGTCAAAATGCGTCACCTGGATGCGAAGATATTGACCAATGTATGAAAACTTGGTTCGGTCAGGTAGATTTTTGATACCTACTAGTTACGTAGAACAATGAAAATTCTAAGTAATAAGGTGGCTATATATGCTAGGCACACGGGCGAGGTGTCAATAGACGCGTCTCCGCGCGAACTAGCTAACTATGGCGTTACTGGAAAGCGTGCTGAACAAAAATTTTGAATTTCAGCCGAAAAACGTGAATTTTCACTGAAAATTTAAACAAAACAAGGAATATTAACTACCCTACACGTCTCGGACTCGCGGAACGCGCACCGGATTGCAGGTAAGGCAGGTAAGTATCTATTGAAACTAATTTAAACAGGATTGGCTGAAAGAATTTTGAAATATAATTGAATTATGTATCCAGTACATACAGTTTGTAAGAATTTTCAAAGTCTATGGAGCGAAAGAAAATTTTTTCGCGTTTTCGTCAATTTTCTCAGTCAGATAGTCTCAGGTAGCCTAACTAGGAACGAATTAGCTGAAAACAGCGTCAAAATGCGTCACCTGGATGCGAAGATATTGACCAATGTATGAAAACTTGGTTCGGTCAGGTAGATTTTTGATACCTACTAGTTACGTAGAACAATGAAAATTCTAAGTAATAAGGTGGCTATATATGCTAGGCACACGGGCGAGGTGTCAATAGACGCGTCTCCGCGCGAACTAGCTAACTATGGCGTTACTGGAAAGCGTGCTGAACAAAAATTTTGAATTTCAGCCGAAAAACGTGAATTTTCACTGAAAATTTAAACAAAACAAGGAATATTAACTACCCTACACGTCTCGGACTCGCGGAACGCGCACCGGATTGCAGGTAAGGCAGGTAAGTATCTATTGAAACTAATTTAAACAGGATTGGCTGAAAGAATTTTGAAATATAATTGAATTATGTATCCAGTACATACAGTTTGTAAGAATTTTCAAAGTCTATGGAGCGAAAGAAAATTTTTTCGCGTTTTCGTCAATTTTCTCAGTCAGATAGTCTCAGGTAGCCTAACTAGGAACGAATTAGCTGAAAACAGCGTCAAAATGCGTCACCTGGATGCGAAGATATTGACCAATGTATGAAAACTTGGTTCGGTCAGGTAGATTTTTGATACCTACTAGTTACGTAGAACAATGAAAATTCTAAGTAATAAGGTGGCTATATATGCTAGGCACACGGGCGAGGTGTCAATAGACGCGTCTCCGCGCGAACTAGCTAACTATGGCGTTACTGGAAAGCGTGCTGAACAAAAATTTTGAATTTCAGCCGAAAAACGTGAATTTTCACTGAAAATTTAAACAAAACAAGGAATATTAACTACCCTACACGTCTCGGACTCGCGGAACGCGCACCGGATTGCAGGTAAGGCAGGTAAGTATCTATTGAAACTAATTTAAACAGGATTGGCTGAAAGAATTTTGAAATATAATTGAATTATGTATCCAGTACATACAGTTTGTAAGAATTTTCAAAGTCTATGGAGCGAAAGAAAATTTTTTCGCGTTTTCGTCAATTTTCTCAGTCAGATAGTCTCAGGTAGCCTAACTAGGAACGAATTAGCTGAAAACAGCGTCAAAATGCGTCACCTGGATGCGAAGATATTGACCAATGTATGAAAACTTGGTTCGGTCAGGTAGATTTTTGATACCTACTAGTTACGTAGAACAATGAAAATTCTAAGTAATAAGGTGGCTATATATGCTAGGCACACGGGCGAGGTGTCAATAGACGCGTCTCCGCGCGAACTAGCTAACTATGGCGTTACTGGAAAGCGTGCTGAACAAAAATTTTGAATTTCAGCCGAAAAACGTGAATTTTCACTGAAAATTTAAACAAAACAAGGAATATTAACTACCCTACACGTCTCGGACTCGCGGAACGCGCACCGGATTGCAGGTAAGGCAGGTAAGTATCTATTGAAACTAATTTAAACAGGATTGGCTGAAAGAATTTTGAAATATAATTGAATTATGTATCCAGTACATACAGTTTGTAAGAATTTTCAAAGTCTATGGAGCGAAAGAAAATTTTTTCGCGTTTTCGTCAATTTTCTCAGTCAGATAGTCTCAGGTAGCCTAACTAGGAACGAATTAGCTGAAAACAGCGTCAAAATGCGTCACCTGGATGCGAAGATATTGACCAATGTATGAAAACTTGGTTCGGTCAGGTAGATTTTTGATACCTACTAGTTACGTAGAACAATGAAAATTCTAAGTAATAAGGTGGCTATATATGCTAGGCACACGGGCGAGGTGTCAATAGACGCGTCTCCGCGCGAACTAGCTAACTATGGCGTTACTGGAAAGCGTGCTGAACAAAAATTTTGAATTTCAGCCGAAAAACGTGAATTTTCACTGAAAATTTAAACAAAACAAGGAATATTAACTACCCTACACGTCTCGGACTCGCGGAACGCGCACCGGATTGCAGGTAAGGCAGGTAAGTATCTATTGAAACTAATTTAAACAGGATTGGCTGAAAGAATTTTGAAATATAATTGAATTATGTATCCAGTACATACAGTTTGTAAGAATTTTCAAAGTCTATGGAGCGAAAGAAAATTTTTTCGCGTTTTCGTCAATTTTCTCAGTCAGATAGTCTCAGGTAGCCTAACTAGGAACGAATTAGCTGAAAACAGCGTCAAAATGCGTCACCTGGATGCGAAGATATTGACCAATGTATGAAAACTTGGTTCGGTCAGGTAGATTTTTGATACCTACTAGTTACGTAGAACAATGAAAATTCTAAGTAATAAGGTGGCTATATATGCTAGGCACACGGGCGAGGTGTCAATAGACGCGTCTCCGCGCGAACTAGCTAACTATGGCGTTACTGGAAAGCGTGCTGAACAAAAATTTTGAATTTCAGCCGAAAAACGTGAATTTTCACTGAAAATTTAAACAAAACAAGGAATATTAACTACCCTACACGTCTCGGACTCGCGGAACGCGCACCGGATTGCAGGTAAGGCAGGTAAGTATCTATTGAAACTAATTTAAACAGGATTGGCTGAAAGAATTTTGAAATATAATTGAATTATGTATCCAGTACATACAGTTTGTAAGAATTTTCAAAGTCTATGGAGCGAAAGAAAATTTTTTCGCGTTTTCGTCAATTTTCTCAGTCAGATAGTCTCAGGTAGCCTAACTAGGAACGAATTAGCTGAAAACAGCGTCAAAATGCGTCACCTGGATGCGAAGATATTGACCAATGTATGAAAACTTGGTTCGGTCAGGTAGATTTTTGATACCTACTAGTTACGTAGAACAATGAAAATTCTAAGTAATAAGGTGGCTATATATGCTAGGCACACGGGCGAGGTGTCAATAGACGCGTCTCCGCGCGAACTAGCTAACTATGGCGTTACTGGAAAGCGTGCTGAACAAAAATTTTGAATTTCAGCCGAAAAACGTGAATTTTCACTGAAAATTTAAACAAAACAAGGAATATTAACTACCCTACACGTCTCGGACTCGCGGAACGCGCACCGGATTGCAGGTAAGGCAGGTAAGTATCTATTGAAACTAATTTAAACAGGATTGGCTGAAAGAATTTTGAAATATAATTGAATTATGTATCCAGTACATACAGTTTGTAAGAATTTTCAAAGTCTATGGAGCGAAAGAAAATTTTTTCGCGTTTTCGTCAATTTTCTCAGTCAGATAGTCTCAGGTAGCCTAACTAGGAACGAATTAGCTGAAAACAGCGTCAAAATGCGTCACCTGGATGCGAAGATATTGACCAATGTATGAAAACTTGGTTCGGTCAGGTAGATTTTTGATACCTACTAGTTACGTAGAACAATGAAAATTCTAAGTAATAAGGTGGCTATATATGCTAGGCACACGGGCGAGGTGTCAATAGACGCGTCTCCGCGCGAACTAGCTAACTATGGCGTTACTGGAAAGCGTGCTGAACAAAAATTTTGAATTTCAGCCGAAAAACGTGAATTTTCACTGAAAATTTAAACAAAACAAGGAATATTAACTACCCTACACGTCTCGGACTCGCGGAACGCGCACCGGATTGCAGGTAAGGCAGGTAAGTATCTATTGAAACTAATTTAAACAGGATTGGCTGAAAGAATTTTGAAATATAATTGAATTATGTATCCAGTACATACAGTTTGTAAGAATTTTCAAAGTCTATGGAGCGAAAGAAAATTTTTTCGCGTTTTCGTCAATTTTCTCAGTCAGATAGTCTCAGGTAGCCTAACTAGGAACGAATTAGCTGAAAACAGCGTCAAAATGCGTCACCTGGATGCGAAGATATTGACCAATGTATGAAAACTTGGTTCGGTCAGGTAGATTTTTGATACCTACTAGTTACGTAGAACAATGAAAATTCTAAGTAATAAGGTGGCTATATATGCTAGGCACACGGGCGAGGTGTCAATAGACGCGTCTCCGCGCGAACTAGCTAACTATGGCGTTACTGGAAAGCGTGCTGAACAAAAATTTTGAATTTCAGCCGAAAAACGTGAATTTTCACTGAAAATTTAAACAAAACAAGGAATATTAACTACCCTACACGTCTCGGACTCGCGGAACGCGCACCGGATTGCAGGTAAGGCAGGTAAGTATCTATTGAAACTAATTTAAACAGGATTGGCTGAAAGAATTTTGAAATATAATTGAATTATGTATCCAGTACATACAGTTTGTAAGAATTTTCAAAGTCTATGGAGCGAAAGAAAATTTTTTCGCGTTTTCGTCAATTTTCTCAGTCAGATAGTCTCAGGTAGCCTAACTAGGAACGAATTAGCTGAAAACAGCGTCAAAATGCGTCACCTGGATGCGAAGATATTGACCAATGTATGAAAACTTGGTTCGGTCAGGTAGATTTTTGATACCTACTAGTTACGTAGAACAATGAAAATTCTAAGTAATAAGGTGGCTATATATGCTAGGCACACGGGCGAGGTGTCAATAGACGCGTCTCCGCGCGAACTAGCTAACTATGGCGTTACTGGAAAGCGTGCTGAACAAAAATTTTGAATTTCAGCCGAAAAACGTGAATTTTCACTGAAAATTTAAACAAAACAAGGAATATTAACTACCCTACACGTCTCGGACTCGCGGAACGCGCACCGGATTGCAGGTAAGGCAGGTAAGTATCTATTGAAACTAATTTAAACAGGATTGCTGAAAGAATTTTGAAATATAATTGAATTATGTATCCAGTACATACAGTTTGTAAGAATTTTCAAAGTCTATGGAGCGAAAGAAAATTTTTTCGCGTTTTCGTCAATTTTCTCAGTCAGATAGTCTCAGGTAGCCTAACTAGGAACGAATTAGCTGAAAACAGCGTCAAAATGCGTCACCTGGATGCGAAGATATTGACCAATGTATGAAAACTTGTTCGGTCAGGTAGATTTTTGATACCTACTAGTTACGTAGAACAATGAAAATTCTAAGTAATAAGGTGGCTATATATGCTAGGCACACGGGCGAGGTGTCAATAGACGCGTCTCCGCGCGAACTAGCTAACTATGGCGTTACTGGAAAGCGTGCTGAACAAAAATTTTGAATTTCAGCCGAAAAACGTGAATTTTCACTGAAAATTTAAACAAAACAAGGAATATTAACTACCCTACACGTCTCGGGACTCGCGGAACGCGCACCGGATTGCAGGTAAGGCAGGTAAGTATCTATTGAAACTAATTTAAACAGGATTGGCTGAAAGAATTTTGAAATATAATTGAATTATGTATCCAGTACATACAGTTTGTAAGAATTTTCAAAGTCTATGGAGCGAAAGAAAATTTTTTCGCGTTTTCGTCAATTTTCTCAGTCAGATAGTCTCAGGTAGCCTAACTAGGAACGAATTAGCTGAAAACAGCGTCAAAATGCGTCACCTGGATGCGAAGATATTGACCAATGTATGAAAACTTGGTTCGGTCAGGTAGATTTTTGATACCTACTAGTTACGTAGAACAATGAAAATTCTAAGTAATAAGTGGCTATATATGCTAGGCACACGGGCGAGGTGTCAATAGACGCGTCTCCGCGCGAACTAGCTAACTATGGCGTTACTGGAAAGCGTGCTGAACAAAAATTTTGAATTTCAGCCGAAAAACGTGAATTTTCACTGAAATTTAAACAAAACAAGGATATTAACTACCCTACACGTCTCGGACTCGCGGAACGCGCACCGGATTGCAGGTAAGGCAGGTAAGTATCTATTGAAACTAATTTAAACAGGATTGGCTGAAAGAATTTTGAAATATAATTGAATTATGTATCCAGTACATACAGTTGTAAGAATTTTCAAAGTCTATGGAGCGAAAGAAAATTTTTTCGCGTTTTCGTCAATTTTCTCAGTCAGATAGTCTCAGGTAGCCTAACTAGGAACGAATTAGCTGAAAACAGCGTCAAAATGCGTCACCTGGATGCGAAGATATTGACCAATGTATGAAAACTTGGTTCGGTCAGGTAGATTTTTGATACCTACTAGTTACGTAGAACAATGAAAATTCTAAGTAATAAGGTGGCTATATATGCTAGGCACACGGGCGAGGTGTCAATAGACGCGTCTCCGCGCGAACTAGCTAACTATGGCGTTACTGGAAAGCGTGCTGAACAAAAATTTTGAATTTCAGCCGAAAAACGTGAATTTTCACTGAAAATTTAAACAAAACAAGGAATATTAACTACCCTACACGTCTCGGACTCGCGGAACGCGCACCGGATTGCAGGTAAGGCAGGTAAGTATCTATTGAAACTAATTTAAACAGGATGGCTGAAA